>CANXYC011565886.1:0-38661 GCA_948193065.1 Aleurites moluccanus
ATATATATAACTTAAATCCGATTAGATTTAAAATCGAAAAAAAAACTAAAATCATAAATTAAATTAAATTATTAATTGATTTAATAGATTTGATTTTTATCCCTAATCACTGTTATATACAGTAAATATTTATTTTAATGGGCTATTGATCCCAGAGTAGCAATCAATATGAGGAATGAGGATATTGTCAAAAATATCATAAGAGCTATTTAGTACCTAAAAAATTTCCATAAACACAACTATATAATTCCAAGAAAGGTGAATAACAACAAGAAAGATGGAAACAGATCATATATAAAGAAGGATATATACAAGGGAGAGAGGGTAAGCACCTTTTTTTTTATCATTTTATGGCATGGGAAAATTTTTAGATGTGTACACATATAATAAAAAGAAATATTAGTGTTTTTAATAATAAAAGAATAATTGATTAAAATATTTAATTATTAATTAATTTAATATACGAGATAAAATTATTATAATATTTGAATTTTTAAATTATTTTTAAATTATATTTTATCTAAAAATAATAATATTTTAAGACTATTTAATAAATATAAAAATATTTTCAGATTTACGATATTTTATTTTATTTAAGAAATAATTATTTAAAGGTAAAAAAAAATTAATTTTTTAAGATTTGATTTCAATTTTATAAATTTATGAATTTTGGTATTATTTTATTATGAATTGTTAATTATTTAATCATAGAATCAATTATTTAGTTAGTTAAATTAATTATTTTAATATTTTAAAATTATTTAGTATTTAGTTGATTTATTAGTTTAAATATTTTAAATTAAGATCTATTAATTTATTAATTAATTACTTATTATTTATTAATTTATCTATTTATTAGTTTATTTGGGAGAAATATTCCAAAAAAATATTTCATCATATTTTTTTTATTTCAAATTATATTATATTAATTTATTTTATATTATTATTATTATTATTATTATTATTATTATATAGCTGGTTCAGGGGGAAAAGAGACAAAAACAGAAAGAGAGAGAGAGCGAGTGACTATCTCGTCGACGTCAAGGGCCACGCGCCTGATCGTAGGATAGCCAGGCCGCCGACCAAGCCACCTGCAAAAGTTCGCGAGAAATTGCAATTGGAGGATGTCACACGCCGTCCAACCTTTCCGACAATTCTTATTTATTTCAACTTTTCGTTGATACCTGTTTTGTCCAGATCCAAAATCGAAACCAAGACTGAAAAATGAAACACAAGTGTAGATTTTTAATAATTTCGAGTAAGTGAATTTTAAATTTTTTAAAAATTATTTAGAGTATATTTTAAGATAAATTTATAAAAATTATTGAATATTGAATATTAGAATAATTAAACAGTGAATAATTACTATCTATGTTTAAATTAAGTTTATAAATTAAGATAAATTAAAATAATTAATTTAGAGTTATTATAGAAATTATTTGGATGATATTTATAAAATTAGATTCTGAAAATTTAAATTATTGTAGGGTAAATTATTTAAGGCAATAGCTAAAATAGGTAAAAAAAATGAAATTTAATCAAGAAAAATTGTTGGAGTCAAATGAACAATTTATCGGGATAATATGTGAGAATAATGGTGATATTTAAAGATATTTTAAGGTAATAGTTAATGAAATATTATTTCTGGTATAATTATGTATTAAGATTTAATGAATAATAGTTCAGTTGAATTAATTGGAAAATAATATTGGAGATTGATTATAGAATAGTGATTAATTGAATTATTTGGGTATTTATGGTTGAGATATTAATTGTAATAAATTATCCATTTTATTTTTTTATTTGACATTTAAAGTTTTGTACACATATTAAGATACTTATTAATTAGATTTAAAATGATTTATTTAATTTTATATTATCAATCTTATTTTAAATTAAATTATTATATTCTAATTAAATACTATAAGGATAAAATAGAAAAAAGTTGATAAATATTGTTTTGAAAATTTAAAACGATAATTAAAAATGGAAATGGTTAAATTTCTAAAACGATAGATAAAAAAAACGGATGGAGTATTTGAAGTGATAATTAAATTAGGAGAATAAATTAATTGAGGAAAATTATGTGAAATTCGATTGATGAATTTATTTGAATTAAAAGTTGCTTGTGGTGAAGGGTAGTAACATTTTAGATGATTAATTATTAAGGTATTAATTATTATGTAATTATTATTATTTGAGGATTAAAGTAAATGATTATTTTTATTTAATTAATTGGAGACTAAAATTGAAAATTAGGAGAAGAATAATTATTTTTATGGAATTAACTAGATATCGATATTGAGAATTATTTACAGAGTAATTATTTTAATTAGTCGAAATAATTTATTGGATTATTATAATAATTATATTTGGAGATTAAGATAATTGATTAATGAAATAATTAATAGTTAGTGCATTTAAGTGTTGGAATTTAGATATTAGTATTGAATAAATATTTTTAAGATAAATATAAATTTGAATGGATTAATAATATTATTTTGAAATTATTATTGTGGAGATACATGAGGAATCAATTGAGCTGTTGATATTGGATATGGCTTATGGATTAATTATTAAAAGTGTTATTATTTTGTATTTCATGGGACTAAGTCTTATTTTAAGGAAAATTATGTCGAAATTTTAACAAATTTTGAAAAGTCGTTTCTTTTTAAATTTCAGTGACAATATGGAGTATTTATTTTGATAATTATAGTATTTGTTTCCAGTGTTTCAGGTGTCCTCCTTGCATACAGTCAGAGGACGCTTCAGGGAGAGTCAACTAGTCTAATAATTATTAAGTGTTGTAAGTGATATTTTCTAATATATTTTTCTGCTTTTTATGCATGTGCATATATATATATATATATATATAGCAGAATAGGACATGTGCGTGTATTTATTATATTATAATATGTGTTGTGTATTACGTGTGGTTGTTGGATGAGATTATGATAATATAAGGTCACATAGGATTCAGAATATGGATGTGGTTATAAGTATGATTATAATTTGATGAGTTTAATATGATGAGTTATGAATAGTATGACAGCGGGACTTATTTATCACTAGGCGCTGCATAACTACAGCCGTAAGAATGAAACCTTATGAATTAGATTAAAAGATAATATTGGATTAAGAGATAATATTAGATTAAGAGAGTCAGATAGTGGATTGGCTTCCCACATTGTGGATTAATGTGGTTCATGTTAACTAATTCTCATTTATATTTCATTACGTGATTATTTGTTTGATTGACACGTTGAATAAATATTTTATTAATAAAATAGTTAGATGATACCAAAAAAATATATCAGAAAATATCATTCACTTAATCGAACAATCATTTTTGTTCAATTTAATTTCTCAATTTGCAGGTGAGCGTTAGGAGTTAGATTATTATTAAGTAAATTTTACTCTTTTTTTTTTCCAGCATTGAAAGTTGTGTAATTTATTTTATCTTCATTCTATATCATAACATTAAAGCTTCGAATGAATTTTTTTTTTTTGTTTAATTTCTTAAAATTTTGAGTTGTTTAATCTAAGAATAGTTGGGTTTTTTTGTTTAATGAGTAAGCTGTTGAGCATAACTATTTTTATAATAATGAGTTGTTGTGATGAGTTTGACAATCTTGTGGAGCCATAATATAATTAGTGTTTAGGATCTATTTAATAGGTGAATTATAATCATAATTTTGTGTAAAATTTAACTGTCATTTGATAATTTTTATTGTTTAGTGAGATATCATGATAATTATAAATTTTAAAAATTTAATATTTATTTGTGTTCTAGTATGATCATGTATTCTCGAGTTTGGACGTGATAACTATAGAGGTAAAATTTTTCTTATGGTGTGAATTAGCAGAAGAATTAGATTTTAATATTTTTGTCCTTCAATTAAAAAATATGATTCTTAATTTATTTTAATTTCTATTAACTTATTTTAATTTTTGTGCTTATTAATTATTTAACTTTTTATAATTACAAATATTTACTTTTTATAATTAAAAAAAATTATTATAATTATTAATGATTTCATTAACTAGTTATTTGATATTAAAAAAATAAATTTTTAAGCGAATTTAATTTATCATATTAATTTATGAATTGATTATTAATGTGACACATAATTTGCTTAATTAAAAAATTTTAATTATTATTTTAAAAACTAAGGAAAATATGACGATTAAGCCATCACATAAATATTATGTGTTTTTTATTTTATT
Source organism: Aleurites moluccanus (assembly GCA_948193065.1). NCBI lineage: Eukaryota > Viridiplantae > Streptophyta > Magnoliopsida > Malpighiales > Euphorbiaceae > Aleurites > Aleurites moluccanus. The sequence goes on from CANXYC011565886.1 coordinate 4,228, forward strand.
TTTTTGGGATTTTTTTTATAAATTTTAAAATATATTAAAAATAATTATAATTATTATTTAACATATTTAATTATTACTAATTAATTTACAACTCACTGAATTTTTTTTTTTTTGTTTAAAGTATCAAAGGTTAATGATCAGAAAATAGAGATAGGGTAATCTAGCAAGAGAGAGAAAAAATAAAATAAAAAGATAGCACCAATTGCGAAAAGTGCGGGTGTGGGTCCTCTTGTACGTCGTCGGCTTGTGAGTTTGTGGCTAATCAAATATGCTCTGTTCTAACTTCTAAGGCAATCAACAAAAGAGAACAGAGCTAATCTCGTCTCTGCTCTGCTTTCTTATACTTCTTCTTCTTCCTCCTCTCCAATTACTTTCCATTCCAGTGGCTCCCCAAATATTCAGATTCCAAATTTTTTATAATCTACATAAAAGCAAAAAAACAAGCAAAAAGCCAAAAAACGACTTCACTTTCTTCTCTTATCTTTAGATCTAATCCAATTCAGGGCCAGCTTCGGTGTTCTTGTTGCTCTTTACTCTTCTCCGGATTTCACTTCGAACTTGTTTAGTAAGTTGAAAAGCAGAAATTCAGTTTTACGATTTTAATACCATTTTCTCACTGTCTCTTCTCTGTGCTTTAGGCCATGGGAGTGGTATTTGATACCTTAGTGCCTTTACTTCCTCTTTGTTTCTTAGTTCCACTCGGTAAGATTCTGCTACTATGTGGCAGCTTCATAATTTTTTTTTTGGTAGATGATTAGCTTCTTTGACATGAAATTTTGTTTTTTGTTTTTTATTTTTATTTTTTTAGCCCAAATAACTTGTATTTGCAAATAGCTAGAGAATTTGTTAACGAATCTACTGAAAATTGAACTTCATATGTTTTTTTTTTTCCTAAATTGAAAATAGAGAAAACCCATTTGCTATCTGACATCTGGTCTCTTCGAATATAACATGGGGATTAGTTTTTTGTGCTGAAGTATAGATCATGATTTGATATTTTCATATTGTGTAGTTTGTTTCCAGTTGATATAGTAAGTTTCTGCATTAAAATTAACATATTGCAGTTTCGGGGAGTTCCAACTCAACCCCGCTGATGGAACTGCATACACCTTACCGTTTCAATTCAATCCTTACAGTGTCAATTTTGGTTGAGAGTTTGAAAAAGGGTTAGTTTTTCAAAATATGAAAGTTATATGAGAATTGCAGTGAAGATTGTTCTGAACTACATACAAGGGAGTTTTACAAACCCTATACTCAGCTCTTGATGCTTTTCAAATGTCCTATAATTTATAATTTCATTTGTATATTTCTCAATCCTTACCGTGCCAATTTTTCATTGCTGGTTTGCCATAATTGTAACAATATACTTAGTAAAAAGAAAGAATGATGTGATTCTGTTTTGTGAATTATTAGGAAAAAAGGAAAAAAAAGGGTGTGATTATGGTCTCATGGTCCTTTTGCTATCTGTTATTTGTAAACTAGGCTGATGCTAAATTTGAGATAACAATAATCCGTTTAATAGAATTAAATAGCATCCTTCCCTCATTTTTCACTCCTATTTTATCTTGGTAGAGCAATTATAAACTTGTCAAAATCTTGGCTTTAACATGCTTGTTGGACTGCAACTTCAGGTGACTTTTGATCAACGTTTGAGGGATTGTAATACATCTGGAGCATAATTTAGCAATTCTACCTTATCATGTCGGATCAGGCCATGCAATCAGATAACGGTAAGGATGAAATCCCTGAAAAGTGCATTCTTCCTCAACAATCTGTTTGGATATCTCACTGGACACACTCGAGTTATAGGCCAGTCAATGACACTGGCAATCAGTTGTCACTTCGTCATGACTCTGGGGAAGACAGTCACAGAACTAAGCATCACGCTTTACTTAGCGGGTCAGAGATAGAATCAGGCAGCTCTAAATTTGTGAAAGAATTTCGAGAAATGCATAAGGCTTTTATAAATGAGAGTTCAACAAGTTCGAAAAAATTGAGACAAGAAGCATTCAAAGGGCAGCATTTTCCAATGTTCAAATCTTTTAAGAAAAAAGAAAGTATTTTACCTCTGAAGAATGGGGAAAGGGAATCCTCTAACCATCATGAAGGAGTCTTAAGACTACAAATTGGTAACACTTCTGGATGTGATATTTCTCTAGGTAGAACTGACAACCACTTACCCTCAATGCTTGAGTGGACACCTTCCAAAACAGAAACTCAATCAAGGGAATCTCAGTTTGAGCATGAAGGCATCACATCAAATCCAGAGCAGCAGGTTAAGTCAAATAAATTGCTTGAAATTTCAGCACCTATTAAGGATGCGTTTTTTGGGTCAACTTCTAGAACTGTGCCATCTGAATTCAATGGCGGAAGTACTCCAACTGATTCCTTTATCCATTGGCAAGACTATACTACTCGACCAAGCAGTACCCTTTTGGTTAATGAGAAGAAAATGAATGACAGTGCTGCTTTATTAATACATGATCCCTCAACGAGCGATAATCAGCTTAGAGACTTTGTTGGTAAACAGCTCCAGATGATGCCAAATCATTCTAGTATTAAATTGTTCAGTAACCAGACCAGGCCCCCAGAAGCAAGATTATATCATGGATCTTATGAATTACCGAGAATTCCCTCTTCTTTTCATGATGTTGAGACTATGAGAATATGTACCACTATAGATTCTGTAAAAGAGTTTAACAGAGGTCCTCCAAAGTTTTCTCAAACTACTCATCACTTATTGATCACAAAAAAGACTGATGTAAACTTAGGCAAACCTGTGGGTGACCTCCTGAGCTTAGCTCCAGATTTTGGTTTCAATGTTAAGCAAGGATTGAAGCTGCAATCTCTGGACAGCTCCACAGAGAGTGAAGGAAAAAAAAACATTGAAAATGTCCATACTTCTGCTGTCGATTTAAAGAATGAATCATCAGCGGAAACTGACACCATGGACATGTATACACTCCGGAAGAACCATCTGTCTGGTATGTGCACAGTAGTATCTCTATGTTCATGACATAGCTAGGTTTTTTTTTATCATGTTGACATAGATATGTTTCTATGTTTTGCAACAGAAAATAAAAATCATGATAAAAAAATGTAGACGGTCCTACTTTGATCTAGTATTGTTGTTATGTTTCTATGTTTTGTAACACAAGATAGAAAATGATGATAAAAAATATGGGTGGTTCTACTTTGATCTAGTACTGTTGTTAAATTTAGTACTTATTTTTCCAAGTCAGTAAGTCCCCTTTTTGTTTTTTTGTTGCAGGTGTGGCTTCATCCCATTCAAATAAGGTAACATTGGTTATGTTTTAATCATTTTGCTACTTTCCCCTCAAATGCTCCCTGAAAATCACTCACATTCTCAAACAGATAGTGGCGTAAAAAAAATATTAAAAATAATGTAAAGACAATAAATTTGTTTAATTTTTCTATGGTTCAAGGCAAAAAGTTCGCTTAGCATGGTAATTGCAATCAAAGGATTAGTTTGGGCGTTAAAAGTTGTCCCCCAAGACATATTTGTGCAGCTATTTTATTTATTTAATCATCTGTCACTTTCACTCTGGTGTTTATGGCAAGTTGGACGTTTCTATGTTCATTGATAATGATGTTCTCCAGTTTTTAGACAGGAGAGTTGCTTGACTATAAGAACTCTCACATACAAACATGTAGCTGGTGTATAAATGCATGTGCACATATTTTAGTACTCAATATTGAAATGATTGAAGTATTTGAATGTCATAATCTATGTTTTAAATACACAATAGAAGCAAGCCCTGGAGCCTGGAGGTGTGCTTGAATGTGAGGTGAACCTAAAGTGCATATAGGGGCTTGGAAAAGCCAGGTGAAGCATATGCTTTAATAGCTCATCACACAAATATTTTTTTATTTTTCATCCTATCCACAAAGGGCAACGTTATCATTTTGAACAAAATAAATAAATAATCGGATTGAATTCAACCTAAAAACAAAAGCACCTTTGCATTTTTTTTTTCTGTAGCTTATTAGTTTGTTTTAAGGCTAAATTGTTATTTTTTATTCATTTTATGCTTTTTTTATATTTTTTTTATTTAAATGTGTGTCCGTTCAATTAGCGATGGTCCTTGATGTTCTTTTCAGTAAAATTGGCCTTTGAGCTCGTTATTTTTCTCATCTTTGTACTTCATTAAATACAAATAGTTCTCGTCATATATCGCGACCTTGACACTTATCTCACATTAAGAAGAGCAAAATGTCTCGTATTATGTTTGGGCCCTTCAAAACAGCTTGCACTTATAAAAAGGAAAAAGCTTAAATTCTAGGGTCAAAGGCTTAGGCTATATGCTTGAATGTTTATCCTGTGACATGTGCTTTTATTGGCCACATGCAGTGTTTATATCTGCTGGCATATTAGAAATTCAGAGTTAACTAATTGGCTGCCACTGTTAGTCATCATCATTCATCAGTTATGAATTTTGTAGGACATCAAGGGGACCGAAAAATCAACCTCTCAAGCTGCAATAGCTTCAGTCAGAGAAGAGAGTAGAGACAGACTGCCAAACATAGAGTTACCTGATATCAACCAGGAACTTCCTGTAATACCTGGTGTGTCAAGTTTAGCAGATGATGGAGAAGCAAGCGTCTCAAGAACCCAGAGTTTGGATGTGGAACACTTACTTTCCCACGCTGAACATCCTACAAGTTCGAAATCCATTGCCTGTGCTGATAGTCCATTGGGATTGGATCCATGCAGTAGGTGGGTTAAACGTCTCAAGCCAAGTGCTTCATGTTCTTTTGGTTATGGTACTAAGAGCTTGAAAATGGCGGAAGCCTCTTCCCATGAAAAAGTTAACAAGTTCTTCAGCAAAATACTTAACTGTAACAGAAATAATTCAGAAACAAAGATGAATAAGTCTCATGATAAAGAACAGATGTTAATAGATCAGACTGCAGAGTTACGGAGGAATGCTGAATCCTCTTCAGCTGATTCAGGGATGAAATGTCAAGACACAACACTTTCACATGCTTGGATCCAAAGGTGGTGTCATAAACCGGCTGTATCTTCTAAAAAGAAGCCAGAAGCTGTGGTGGTTTGTGAACCAGAGAGTTCAAAGTCAAAGCTGGATGACTTACAGAAGAAGCAGTTTCCAAGCATCGCTGCTATGGCTTTGATGGGGAAGGCCATGACTTGTTTTAGACCATGTGAATTCAGGAAAAGGAGGTCATTTGTAGTTTGGAACACCAAAGGATTGAATTGAGTTGTTGTGAGCAATTAATGCAGGGAATGAAGAGAAAACCAAGCAGTCTCCAGGACAGCTTTGGTTCTATCGGTGCTTATTTTGTTTCCAGAACAGGAAGGAACCTTTGATCATCAATCACCTATCAGTGGAGAGGATGTGAAGTATGTATAGACTGAATGTTGCTCATTTGCTCTTGTATGCACCCTGCCTGAATTTGTTCCTTATTTCTTTTGCCGTTTTCCTTTCTGCTCCCCTTCCTATGGACAGGATAATATTCTTGAGTGGGTCATTTGGGGGAGGCCTCAGTTCATTAAGGTTGAAAATGGCAATGTCAGCCTGTTACTTGATATTGTAAACATGTACTTAGCCATGTTGCAAATATGCCCCCTTTGATCCTCCATATTTACTGTAAAGAAATTTGAGTAATATCTGGGATCAAAAGAAAAAATAAATAATAATAGAGGTAAAGAATGTAGGGATGAATGCTTCTTTATACATGGTTGCATAAAAGTATTGCATATTCTATACATACCTTATTAGACAATAATTGCAGGTAATGTTACTTGGAAGTGATGGAGTGAAAGACAACTCAGATTCACTTTGTGCTTTGAAAATATGATATCTGGTTTGATATTTTTACTGTGATTTACCTTAGTAGATTAGGCAATTGTATAATTAGAACTATCAGAGAACATTGTAACACAGGAAAGGGTAATGGTCTGGACTAGTTTGTTACATCATTATTCATTAGGGGGTAAATGGATAGATGTCCAACATAACTAGGGGAGAAAATATATTTTTCCTTTCAATGCTATATTTAGCATTGTTAGTATTGTTGAAAGAGATGATGCAGTTTCTTCTTCCACCATTTTTCAAATATGTATTTTTTTCTTTTCCGTTCAAGTGATGACCGCTGAAATAAGTGATTGAATTTAGTCTGTTGAACATTATAATTTCAGTTCTATATCATCCCTAGGGCATAAATGAATTTCATAAAATTTTATTGAATTTATTTATAAATTCATAATTTTATATTTATTTTAAATTTAAATTTATTTAAAATTCTAAATAATTAAATACGTGGAATTAAAAATAATTAAACTAAATTTTATTAAAATAATTAATATTTTTAAATGAATTTTATAATTTTAAATTAATAAATTTTAAAAAATTAAAATACCCTTATTAATAGGGGTATTTTTTACTAAGTAAAATATTAAAATGAATTTTAAAATTATACTAAATATAATATTTATTTTATCTGAAATAAATTTTATATTTATTATTTAATATATCAAATATGAAAATTTATTTATAAATGAAATGAATTTTTTTAATAGAATTGAATCATAGTGTAAGTGTCTTTATCTATTTAATCATAATTTTTTTTTATTGTGTTTTGCATGGGAAACTAATTTGAGATTAATAAAGCATGTATTTTTTTTTTTTTGAGGAATTAATAAAGCATTTGATTTGATTTCCTTGCCTGGCTTTTGCAATAACTTTATTTATTTATTTATAATGATACATTGAATCTTAGGAATAGGTAGCAACAATTGCCATGTTTCTTATTGACCCAAGAAAAGTAAAAATAAAAAAGAATGTGGGCATGGTTGATAAACGTGCAAATTAATTTTAAGGAAATAGCAAGCTGTTGTTTGTGGATGGAGTAATGGTCACCTAAAGTTTCTCTAAATTAGCATACCATATAAATTTGGAAATGGTGATTTTATTTAAGCAACATCAAAAATTGAGTTTTAAGTATTAAATCATAAAAAAAGGCATGATATTAAGGAGGGTATATTCAATTTAAAATTTTAAAAATTTTTATGAATTTAAAAAATCATAATATATTCAATTCATACTTTTAAAAACTTTATGAAAATAAGGTGATATTCAATTAAAATTTTTAAATATTTTAAAAATTTGTAAAAATAAAAGGATATTCAATGAAATTTTTATAGAATTTTTAAAAGAATATTGATATTCAAAAGTTATTAACTTTTTAAAAAATAGATTTTTAAGAATTTTGAATGACTTTTTATATGTTAATATTAATAAAAAAATTCTAAATTTTTTTTTCGCTTTTTCTCAAGATTTTGAATAATTTTTATTTTTTATATGTTGATAAGAGAAATAATCAAATTGAACTAAATTAAATTAAACCAAACTAAAAAACTATTGCAAATAATGAATTTATTTTTTAAAAACATTCGTTTGAAAATATATATAGGCTTTATAATATTTTAAAAAAATATATATATTTTTTATTATTATATTATTTTGTAACTCTCTTTTTTATTAAATATTATGATTAATAATTTAAATTCCTATATTAGCATATATATAAATAAAAATATTGATGGGAAGACCAGTATAAAAATTAATTATAATAATAATAATTATTTATATAAAAAATATAATATTTTACATTTACATTAATATATTTTTATCTAAAACAATATTTATATATTCTTTTTTAAATATTAAAAATAATTAAATATTATTTTTTAATAATACGCTGCATGAAGTATGAATTTTACTAACTATTATATATTAAAATTGAAATATAAATAAATTTTTTTAAATTTTTTACATAATTTTAAGTATATAAAAAATAATTAAAAATAAATATTTGATAATTAATAAGGTATTTAATATTAGAGTTTAAGATTTTTATTAATTTTTTATTTAATAATTTTATTTCAACATATTAGATGAGAAATAAAAAAATAAAGTTAAAATATATATAAAAAATACTTTTAATATATTATAATATAATTATTTTGATTATATAACACTTTTAATATATTATAATATAATTGTTTTGATTATATTTTTCGTAATTCTTTATTTCTTTTATTGAATATATTATAATTGATAATTTAAATTTTTATATTAATATATAAAATTAAAAATTAAAATATTGAAGGCAAGATCAAATAATAATAATAATAATAATAAAATATACAATAATTTTATATTAATATATCTTTTTGTTTAAAATAGTATTTTTATATTTTTACCTCTTTAAAAATTATGAAAATTAATAAAAATATATTTTAATAATAAATTGTGTAAAATGCATTTTCATGAATTAATATATATATATATATATATATAGTTGGAGTATATATAGAAGAAATTGAAACTTTCCATATACTCATTTTTTTATTTTTAATTTTTTATAAATTTTTGAAAATTTAATATATTTTCAATATTTATATTAAAAATAAATATTAATTAATTAATAGGATATTTAATATGAAAATTTAAGATTTTTTTACTTTATTTTTTATGTAAGATTAATTAATTTTACATTGATAATATTATTATTTTTTTTCATTTTTTTGAAAAAAATATTATTATTAGAGTAACAATCTACTATTAATATGAATCCAAATAAAAAATTTTCATTTTCTACAAATATCAAAATAGCTATTATAAATTAATCAAAATTTATAAAAGTTTATTTATATCTACAAAATAAAAAGGATTAATTACTATTTTCCTCTATAGAATGATCCAATATACTAAGTTCCCCCTGATATTTCAAAAATACATTAACTCCCTCATGAAAAATGTCCCGTTAAACTAATACACCATTTTGTCTAATTTTGCGTTAGTCAACCATAAAATGATCAACAAAAGCTATAAAAAAACAGAAACGCCCTTACCTTTTATTTTTAATTAATTATATTCTATTTTTTGCTTTAAAAAATATTTTTGAAGGTTAAAAAATTCATTTTCATATTTTTGACAAATTTTAAAAAAATATTTTTTATTTTTTATTTTCAATTTTTTTAAAAAATAAAATAAAAAATATTTTTATTTATTTTATTTTCAAAGTTGTCAAAAAATATAAAAATATATTTTTTAATCCAAATTTTTTTTTTAAAGTAAAAATATGATTTAATTAATTAAAAATAAAATACAAAAATATTTATCTTTTTACTGTAATTATTGATCATTTTAAAATTAACTATTAATAAAATTGAATAAAATGATCTATTAGTATATTATGACATTCGGGAGTTAGTATATTTTTAAAAAGTCAAAAGAATTAATATATTTGATCATTTTACATAAGATAAATCGTAATTAACCCAAATAAAAATAGTCATCTATAAAGTCATAAATTTTATAAAAGTCAATAAAAATCTATATAACTCTACAAAAATCATACATTTAAAAAAATTTATAAAAATCATTAATTATCTTGATTCATATTTTACAATATAAAGCTTACGTGTAGCACGGGCCAAGAATTTTGAAAACAACCAAATTTAATGATCACAGATGATGGTTCCATTTTTGACCTGGCAACCTGTCTGTTCTAAAGCAGATTCAAAGAAAACACCACCATGAATACCTGAATCTACGCAAGGAGGAGCAAACTGAATGATTATGTCCCTTAATGTGAGCATGCCTGTTGGCCGCTGTGAATCATCAACTATAAAGCAATAACTACCTTTTGTTTCGTCTAAACTTTTCATTGTTTGCTTGAGAGTGTTGCTTCTTTTGGCGGTAACAGGAGATTCCATCCTTGGTTGGAAGCTGCTTCTCAGGCAAAGAGCCCCAGCTGCTAAAAGAGCCCCCAGGTCTCGCTCGATGGCAGGATCTGTGTCAGCTTTTGCAGTTTCCATGTGAATGAATTCCCCCATGGTTACATTCCTGCAATCACATCGATCATATTCATTATTTTCTCCATGTTTTTAGGTTGTCTAAGGGTTCATTTCAATGGTATGTTCTAATAAACTATTTTCTTGGAATGTCAGAATTTAAATGAGTTACATAATAGGAGTAGCTCTCCTTTTTCCTGTAAATCCTTTCCTCCCATAATTTGAACACGAGATCTCCTATGGAAATCTTAAATTTTAATCTCTGCAGTGTTCCCTTAAGGACGTCCTAAAAAACATTACTAACCTCACCAAAACTTACTTTCTGTTGTCAAGTAGTTCATCATTCTCTAAAAGAAGATAAACATTGCTGTTGCTGAAGTGGCCAATGATCTTCTCTGTTTCTCGATTCACAACTGCAACCGCACCTATTCGGTTTTCCCACAAAATGCGACGAGCTTCTAGCAAGCTTTGATCTTCATACACAAGAATGACTCGCTCTTCACTTTCAAAGCTGCACAGGAAATGAAAATGAGTAAACAGGAAGTTCTTGAAATGTTGATTGTGAATTTTTTTTTTCTGGTTTGGCGTGTACCAAAACTCGGACAATGCCTTGTCTGCAATGCTATCAAACCACTCTAGTCCGCATGATTGAAGCAATGACTGGATTACTGCATTCTACCAAAAAGATATTGCAATTACTTCTCAAATAATAACAGAACTTTCAAATCTTCATATGCAACAGTTACTTTTAATTTCTGTTCCAATATTGTGACTAACGCTGTTGTAAACTTTGCAGCTTTCTCAAGATACTAGTACAATTTGAAGTCTCTGCTATCAAGGTTGAAACGGTTTTTTGGGGAAAAAAAAAGCTTCAGAAATTGTTGAAAAAATCAGTTTGAAAGTGTTCTTTGACTGTTTTGAAATTTTTATGATTAAAAGTAGGGCTGAGCTCAAGGAAATTACGAATCGATTCGAATATCCAAACCAAAACAGAAAATTTTTGATATTCGAAAAAATAATCTACTGAATTAAAATTAAATTAATATAATAGAAAGATATAAGAGATACTTTAATATCCGTACCGAAAACCAAATTGAATCAAAATCGAATTTCCAAATCCCAAAACCAATTAACTAATTTATATTATTTATATAATTATAAATTTATAATATATAAATATTTTTATATTTATATAATTATAAATTTATAATATATGTTCTATATACTATTACTTATACATATATTTTTATTTATATAATTATAAATTTGTAATATTTTGTATATATATTATAAAATTATTTTCAAATTTCCGAATCCTCGAATCTCTGAACCGAATTAAATTGAAATATTTGAATATCCGAATCAAATAAAATTTTTTTGAATTATAACCGAATACTCAAATACCCAAATACCTATATCGTACTGTACCAAATTTTCAGGATAATTCGATATGAATATTTTCTCCATTCGATTCGGGATCGGAGATTTTATTTTTAAATCTCCGAAATTTTGGTTCGATTTGGAGATTTTCAAATCCTCAAACCAAGAAACCTTGCCTTATAAACAAACTTTAATAACTTTTAATCATCAATTCCAATGTAATGCTTCATACATTTTCTCAAATAAAGTCAGATAACGTAGTAGCAGCCTGGTAAGTAATCACCTGAGTTACAAAACCGATGACCTGAAACTCCGATTGCTCAATAACAGGAACAGCCTGCAGCCGTTGGTGCTTGGCGAGAAGCATCAGGACATGAAACAATGTGTCTTCCAAATTTACAGGGAAAAATGGATCCCAAAGAAATGACTTAGCTAACTCCCCAAGCTGTTAATTCACCAATTATAACATAACCACATTTGAAAAACAATCATAAGGCCAGTGTCCATTAAGATATGTACCTTTGTCTGTCCAATTTCAGGACTCTGTTCAAGCATAGTAAAGAAGCTACTTTTGCCAGTTCCTCTGTTTTTGGCTTGTATACGAGACTTTTCGCATTCCTTGGAAAATAAAATCCAATTCTCAGTACCCATTAAGTGAAAGATTTCAAATTTGCATATGGGTTTACTCAAAAACTAAAGTTACCTCAAGAGACCAAAGTACTAAGCTAACAAAATTAATGAAACCCATATGTTGATCTGAAAATCTTCCAATTGGGGTATCACTATCAGGGTGGTCTATAACATCAGCAATAGGTGCACCAGACACATTCTTCTCATACAATAATTGGATTGAATCTTTTACACTATCTCCAACTTTCAATTCCACAACTAAAAAAAAAAAATCATATATAATTAAAAAAAAATCATATATAATAAAAAAAAAACTAGTTTATCAAAGAAAAAAAAGTCTTCAAGGGACATTTCAGCAGTAAAGACTTGAATTTTCATTTAAAAGATCTCGAATTCAAATTCTAGATTAGATGAGAGAAATTTTATTTCTTTTATGTAGCTAACATTTAAATTCTGATATTCCAAAGGAAAAAAAGAAAAAGAGACAGATTGTAAATTGTACCAGTAGAATTTTTTATGCCAGGGATAGAACTAATAGGGATGCGATCAAGAAATATTTGAAGAGCCCTACAAGGGTCAACTTGTTCTTGTTTATGATTATGATCACTCTCTGTATTCTCCTCTGCCGTTTCACCATCTTCAACTTGAATCAGATTCATCTTCTTTAATTCTTGCATAGTTTTAGATTTTCTCTTTTTTTTTTTTTTTTTTTTTTCTCCTCTCTGTGCCTTCTTTCTGTTTTAGATTTGCTGTTATCTCTATTGTTATGGGGTTTGTGTCATGGAAAGAAAGCACCAAGTGGCAGTTTGTTGATGGGTTACACCGTTTTTCATGCAATACATGTGTCTATCCTCTTACAAAGAAAGCCAATTAAATCATAGCAATATGTGCATTTGCAGCTGATCTCAGAGTTCATTTCTTGTTCTCTAAACACTAATCAACCTAGCAAACTCATATGTTGATTAGTTATTGAATTAATCGTGACATTTCAATATAATATTTTAATTTTATTATTAAATCGTTACATTTCATAATATAACTCTAGTCATGACTGTTACACTTTAACTGCGACAAACCCTTCCTTGTTTGTTCGAATTTGTTTCCTGTACATTATGAATTATAGTATTTGTCAGCTGTATATTTGACATTTGTAATGACATTTGCATTGTATAACTCTTGGGGAAAAAGAAAATGACCCATATGCACTGCCATCCCAATTCACGACCTTAGGTCCACTTATGTACAAAACTGATGCTAACGTCAAATTTAACCAGGCAGCATTGGATGAATGGACAAAATGCATAAAACCAGAAACATTTTGCTCAACTGTTATGCTTTGTAAGTATCTCCAGCCATTGGCAAAGGGAAGCATGAAATAGCAATGTGGTGAGAGTGAATACATCAATGTAAAGCCTTATTATTCATATATTCAAACAAAGGTTTTAGTACAAGTAAAGAGGCTTTATCACATTATTAAAATCCATTCTGGTACAAAGTTCATCAAGTCTTTTAAAGATACCTAATCTAAAGAGAAACAAAACAGCTAACTGATGAGCTCTTTTGATTTATTTGGGGTTCATTGCAATCATAACTCTAGAAGGAAAGCTCTAGTTTTACCAGCTCAGAAGAAGCTTGTCATTTACATATGATTAAAGAAGGGATGCAGCTTGCTTCTTCGAGACCAAAAAGCTGCCATTGACATCCTGTCAGCCTTCTTCACCAGGCACCATCCAACTGCTTCAAAATTTACCTCTCTTCATAACTTTTCATGCCAGTCCTTGTAAATGCTTGAGATCCATTTATATCACTGTGCCGTCTTCTATTGTTGCCTTCTCCGCTATAATGGTGATTCCAGACCGAATATAAAATCCTTCTTCTGGCCTATCTGTTTCTTGCACACCCTGGAAAGTCAAAACATTCAGATGCATTTTGAACTCCCTATTTAGATCAAAGATTTTGTGTTCTCTGTAGAAATTAATTAAGAAATGTCACATACATCTTTATTCATGATGACCACATTTTTTCCTATCTTCGCATTCTTGTCAATTATGCAGTTCCTTCAGAGAAAAAAAAAACATAAACTTAACGTCAGAACTCATCATTTCCATGATGTCATTTCTTATTTGAGTTTGTACAACTGAATAAAAATAGGAAAATGAAAAACAAAAACAGCAATCTAATTTGTATTTGAGTAGCTTTTATAGATGAGATACAGTACTTGATTTTTGTGTTCTTTCCAACACCAATAGGGACTTTCCCGTCTGCCAGAAGAGATGCAATTTCAGCTTCAGTTTGGTAGTAGTCTGCTCCCAACATCACAGTGTCCTAAATTTGAACCAAAAAAAGTTGCCAATCACTCAACCATTCATCAGAGAAAAATCTAAATGAGTCGGGAAGCTATGACAGATTACCTTTAGCTCAACACCATAATCTAAACGTGAGCGTTCACCAACCACAGAGTGTTGGATACTGCATTCTCGCAGGAAGCATCCATGAGAGATTATAGCATCTACAATCTGCAACATCCAACTGAAGAATGAGAAGCAAGAAAGCTCAATGCCACAAATTTTATCCCAGGAGATAGCAGCATACCCGGCATTTATCAATTTTAGTTGGCGGAAGGAATCGGGGAGATGTGTAGAAGGGTGTCTTTGGGTCATAAAACTCGAACTTTGGAGACTGCAGAAGAGTTATAGTCAATATGAAGTTGTTAGTCTTTGCTTCAATGAAAAGATGAAAGTTCTTGATCATGCATACTTCAAGTGAATCATGGCAAATACAGCCTATTAAACAAGTTCATACATCAGAACTCACTAATATAACAATGCTTATATTTATATGGCAAATGAGACCGATATAAAAGAACCATATATTTTCTTCAGGCATGATACATAGTAAGTCTATGCCCTTCTATGGCATGCCATTGATGTTCAGTTAAAAGGGATAATAAAAGGGATACAAACCTCTTCAGCTAGAGCCAAGTTAGCTTCATAGAATGACTTTACTGTTCCTATATCTTCCCAATAGTCTCTGAACATGTATGCCTATCAAAAGACAAAACAAGATGATTCTACCATTATACACATATAGCAAGTGTAATTAAAACTTATTGAGAGAATTGCTCAAATCTAGGCTGAAAAACCAACCTCTTGACAGAAATGATGAGGAAACATATTAAAGACTTTTCAAATTTTTAGACTATTCTTACTTGGACATTGTGCTCGGCAACAGCTGCAGGAATGATCTCAGATCCAAAGTCATTTGCTGTGGGGTATCTCCACCTTAGAAGCTTCAACAAAATCTCAGTCCTAAAAACATATACTCCCATTGATGCAATGTAAGGGGAATCCAGGGCATCTTGCAGAGACAAGCCTACATGAGTGGTATCTGATTTCTGCATGTAATTAAACATGAAAATTATGATTAAATGATGTGATTTAACAATCTATGAGGATACACTAGGGCTTTAGACTGTTAAGACAAAACCAATCTTCAAGGTTTAATGCTTAATTAGAACAAATAATTGGCCAGGCAATGATAAAAAATATCGCTTAGAGCCAGAATCTTGATATCTTATTTGTTAAAGAAAAAAAAAACTTCATTAAGAGAGGTGTTTTAGGATCTGAAGTGACTTGTTTTTGATAAATGTGAGTCACACGGATGTAAACCCAAAATGGAAAAGGCATAGCCAAGCACAATAATTATGCAGTCCTCACCATTGATTTCAGCTCAGCACCTCTTGGTTTTTCAGCAAAGTGAACAATTCGGCCCCTGCCGTCTAGCTTCACCAAACCATAATCTGATGCACGGCTGCAAATTACCCACTCAAATTTAGATAAAAGAATAGAGAACACAAGTTTCAGTGAAATAAACCAAACCATGAAAAACATGACTTAAGCACCATAACAAGACAGAACAAACCTCTCATTGACTGCTACACATGAAATTGTGATATCAGCATTACTGTCAACATGATGCTGTTAATCCATACCAAATAGGTGAGACAGATTTTAAATCTCAAATATGATATGATTCAACTCTATTGGGAGAATAATAACATACCTGCACGAAGTCCATATAATCCATTCGATAAAGATGATCTCCACACAAGATCACTGTATGCTCAACATTCCTGTTCTTCACATCCTACAAGAATCAGCAGATTTTATGATACTCCAATTGAAGTGCTTAAAGGAACTGAAGAACTATGTGAAATACAACAAGTTGTATCCATGAAAGTTTCAAGATTATGCACGGATAGCAGACAAAATGTTTCATATTCACCTCAAAAACCCATGTAAATTGCCTCACAGCATCTGCAGTACCTTGGAACCATTTCTTCCCTGCTTCACCAGGTGTTTGAGTTGCTGCTAGGACCTGTTTGACAGAATCATCAAGTATTTCAAATAAAATACAAATAATTGCAAGCACTTCTTTTTATTTTCATTAAGTTTGTCATACAATAGGTGGAACATATTGTTATAACTCAAAAGGCACAGAAGGCCTTTTGCTTACACATCTTACAACACTTTAAACACATGATTCTCAATTTCTAATCTGATCATGACAACGAATTTCACCAAAAGTTCTTCTTTGGTGTCATTAACAAGTTCACACCCTTTGACATCACTCTACTTTCAAATTCCATAACTTAAAAAATGACATTTGATGGTAAAAATTCCTCAAGGCTGTGTGTATGCTTGCTAATATAGGAAAACCATAAGAAAAAATAACTATTTTCCTCAAGTCCAATCTTTCTTCTTTTGTAATCACAATTTTGTGCAGTGTTGAATAAAAAAACTCATTTTCCTTTTGCCAGAAGAAAAATCCTGAGGGATAGTAAATCTTGAAAGCAATCACACCTCTACAAATCCATCCCCAAAGTTAACACCATTTCCAAAATATGTGCGAGCAAGGTGTAGTGTTGAATAAAAAAACTCATTTTCCTTTTGCCAGAAGAAAAATTCTGAGGGATAGTAAATCTTGAAAGCAATCATACCTCTACAAATCCATCCCCAAAGTTAACACCATTTCCAAAATATGTGCGAGCAAGGTGTCGATTAAGGGAAGCAGAGTTAAATTGGGTCAATACAAATATCTTGTTTATGCCACTATTGATGCAGTTGCTCATAGGGATGTCTATAAGCTTATAGCATCCTCCCACCGGTACCTGCAGTAAAAAAGGAATCACATAATCAAACCTCATACATCATAAAAACCATTCATATTCTTCAATTAAAAAAAGAATTGATTGAACAGTCCATTAAAGTTGGAAACATTTTCTTACAGCCGGAGTTGCTGCTCTTCTGGTAAGAGGAAACAACTGAGTCCCTGCACCTCCTCCCAATATGATTGACGCTATATTTTTTGGGTCCACTTTTCGTCTGTCGAATCGTGGTGGTTGTAAGGTCTAAAGATCAAAATGTCAAGATTTAAGAGTAAGATTACACATTAAACAAACAATACATAAATTGGAATCAACTATACAAATTTCAATTCATTAACATCCAAAAATAATCATGTTCAAAATATTAGAAAAATTTGAATAAAAAAATCATAAAATAATCCTATTCAGGACTGGAAAAAAAAAAGAACTAAATCAACTTACCACAACTCCCTTGGGATTATTTGATGTTAAAACAGCATAAGCAACACCAGGTTTGGCCTTATTGACATTCCTCTCAGCTCTTAAGCTTCTTGTCAACTGATTGAACAAAACATTGTTGCTTAGACTCCCTCTCATTCTTTCACCCCAGAACTCTTTATCTCCACTCGTGAAACCACCTCCACTAGCTTTTGCCATATGGGTATTGGCTTTCAAGGCCACACAGCAAGAATCCATTGTAATAGTCTGAAACAAACCTCGAGATGATGATGATGGTGGTGGTGGTGTTAGTAGCGGATCACACTTTCAAAATTGTCGTCTCAAAACCACCAGACGCGAATCCTAATGAAGCAGGGTCCCAAAATAAGTAATCAAGTAAAGTACAGATCACATAAAGATAAATGCATCAAATTGAAACTGAAATAATGATATATAGAAAAAAAATGAATGACAGTTATGACGCATGCTTTAACTCGCTCGAGGAATAATGGAAAATACCAAATTTAAGAAAACCACAAAAGAAGTAAGATTTAAATTAAAAAAATAATATCTGTGAAATACCCAAATAAGAAAAGTGATCAAGAATCAAGAATCACGAATCTAAGTATCCAGAATCTCAAGAACCAAACTTTTGACTTATATATATATAAACAGAGATCAAAGCAGAAAACACATACCAAAAAGGTGATTTGAAAATTTAATTGGATAATTCATAACAAATGTCAAATCCACAAAAGGGTGTTGAGGGAAATGATCAATAAAGCATTTTTTTTAAGATGGTTGAAAATGGAAGAGGAAAAATGAGAGTGAAATGCGTGAAATGATGGGGAAGTTGGTGGTTATGGCTTTAATGGCCTGTGAACCTTCACGGGAAATCCTGCATTTTGAGGGGGTTTTATACCTTAAAATATTGAATGCGACTCTCTCTCTCTTTCTTTATGCTCTGTTTCTGTAATTGCCACTCCAATGCCTCCCTCTCTTGTGGGCGTCCGAAGTTCACTGCTTTGATTAGTACAGATTTCTAGGCTCCTCTCTCGCATATAAAGCCATTGTTAAACAGACACACGTCTCCATCAATCAAAACCCAACTTCTAATTTTCAGATGATATTTTTAAAAATATAATAATAATAATAATGTTAATTTTTTTGCAACGGTACAATTATATATTTAAATTTTGTTTTCACTTTAATTTATTTTTCTATTGGCTTTTTATTGGTAAGTTTCAAGTCCGCTATGATCTCTCATTTGACAGTTGGGATTAGATATTTCCCGCCAATTTGGCATGATAATAACTCACTAATTGTTGTTATTATTATCGTTAATGCATTTATTATATATTATAAAATTTGAAATAAATCCTAACCGTTGATAATGTTTAATTTATGAGAATGTATTCAATTAATATTTTTAAAAATATTTATAATTTTTTTAAGTAAGCCTTTATTATATATTATAAAATTTGGAATAAATCTTAACCGATGATAATATTTAATTTATGAGAACGTATTCTATTAAGGTTTTTAAAAATATTTATAAACTTTTCAAGTGATTTTAAGTTATGAATAATGAAAAGATGGAAAGAAAAGAATTTGGTTTAGGATATAGGTTAAATACTTTAGGGAGAGGAAATTTATCTAACCAAAATAAAGTTTAGTTACATTTCCTTTTACTTTTCCTTCCTTCAAAACAAACAAGGCCTTATTTCTCCGAAAAAAACAAAATGTATATTTACCTTAGGAGTGGCATTGCTTTTAATCTCCAAAAAGAAAGCTGCCATAAAACAAAAGGTAAGAAATTATATTTTAATTTCTAGGACTTAATTATCAAGTAATTTTAGTAATGTTTTTTTAGCATTAATGAAGAGGAAATCGAATTTAGATTTTTACTTGAATTATTTTTTTTTATTTATATAATAATAATATATATAATAATTCGAATCTCATTAATATTAAATTTTTCTATTATAATGCTAAAAAAAATTATATTTTTACCTGAATTGTACACATATTTTTATTCACATAATAATGAGATTTATGGTTTTTTTGGATTTTATTAAAATTAATATTTAATAGCTAATTTTTTTATTTACATCAGTATACAATAATTTAATCAATAAAATGATTTATTTTTATTTGATAATAAATATGAATTTTCTCTTCATAAAAAGAAGACTACTAACTTAAATCCTAGCAAAATTCAAATTTCACATCTCCTAATAAAACATTTTATATTCTATGTTTTAATGGTACATTTCTGTTTTGCTAAGTTATCTTATTAGAGATATCAATTGAAGTATGATGGCACAATAACGTATTTGATTATTTACAATAAGCGTTTTAAACCTAATTGTCAATATTATAATTTCAAATATTATTTATTGTAATATGAAATTAATAATATACAAATTTATCTTATAAATTTATTCATAAATAATTTAAAAATTTAGAATCAATATAGTCGATACTAAAATTATATATATATGAATGTAAATTAAAAGGTGAATTTAATACGATATGTAAAAACTAATTACAAAAAATGTGATTGTAATATATAAATTTTTTATAGTTAATTAAGTGTCATATTAGCTGATGGTGCTACAAAAATTCGAAAAACTAGGTCTGAAATTTGAATGGTTTCAACGTGCACAATGAGCTTATAGCTAAAAAAGGAAAAAGAAGGTCCCATGTTTTATAGTTAGAAAAGCCTTGGCCACATAGAGGAAAAGATAAATAGAAATATCAACCAGACAAAATCCACCCATATCAGCTTTGTTCTCCTTGCAGTTTGGGGGCTGCTGTGCCGTTAGATTTAATATCAAAGTACATAAAATTTATAATGATTTTTTTTTTATTTTTTTATTTAATAAAAAAATATATTATTAATTTCATTATATCAAATTATAAATTTTAAAAATTTTAATAAAAACTTTAAAATATCAAAATGTCCCACATGAAAAATTATTATGCATTTTGACACAACAAATCACCGGACTCTACAAAATGAGGCAAGCAAAAATGATAAGCCAAAAATTTATCTTTTTTATTTTTGTTATTTAAAAATCAAAGCCCTATATTTACCGATCACCAAATACATAATAGTGCTATGTTTGATTCTATTTGATTAATTTTTTTTTATTTAAATCAGGGATATTATCAAATTAATTTATTAATGTACACAATCAAAAATTTTTTTAATATTTAAAATTCAACACATATTTAATATAATGATTTAAGAATAATTCATCTAATTTAAAATATGAGATATAAATAGCTTTAAATTAATTTTTTTACCTATAGTTATGGTGAGAACTTTAAAATGAAAGCTATCCTTAGTATATATGATGTAAAGTATTCAAACCTATTTAGTAGCTGGTTGATAAATTTTTTTTAATACAGCTGTTAAATATTTTTAATTTTTAATAATTATATTAAATTTGTTTGATTAATTACAGTTGTTTGGTAATTATTAAATAGTGAAATAGTTATTATTTATAAAAATTTAAATTTAAATTTTTTAAAATAATTATTTATTTAAATAAAAAAACTAAATTATTATTTTTAAAAATAATATTTAAATAAAAAATAAATATTAATAATTATCCTAATTAATTATTAAAAATATTAAAAATTAAAATTAATACTCCATCCGTTTCATTTATATAGATACAATTATTTTTGCATAAAAATTAAGGAATATCAGTTATTTTTTAACTGAATTTTTTCATTTTTTTTCTAATTTGCCCTCAATTAATTCATTTTTTATAATGTAATTTAATTTAATGTAGAATGAAAAACTATTTGTCACTACATAAATATTGTCATATAATTAATATATTTTATAAACTAAAAAATAATAAAATAGACTTTATACTTTAAGTCAAATCCATTTCAAGTAATTTTACCTATCTAAATGAAACGTTTAAAATATAAATTTTACCTATATAAATAAAATGAAAGAAATAATAATTTTATTAAATATTTATAATAATTAATTATTAATTAATAACTAATAATAATAATTATTCTCAACAGTTAAATTAAATATAATTTTTTAAAATATATAATATAATTTAGATCATCTTTATTTTTTTCTTTCTTTTAGGCGTTATCATTTGCTAATTTTAAATATATATAATATAACAAAACTGGATCTTAATAATAATGGGCGCATCCAATAATTTCAAGCCAAGTGCATTTTCAATCATTTTCGGAGTGCTGAGCCCCATACTTTAGACATACTCCTAATCAATTGACGGCTCTCGTACTTTTTGCATAAACCCTTGTTGAGCCTCTACATGCCAACTTGATATATCACAACTACTACCATATTTTCTTTCATTCTAGTTGAATTTTTTAAATACAAAATTATCAATTTTTATTTTTTTTATATAAAATATCGCGATATTTTAATTAAAGATTTATTTATCAATTTAATTAATTAAGAAATATAATTTTTTTGTTAAAAAATTTATCAAATTTAAATAATATTAAATTAGAAAAAAATTCGTTTAACAACTCTCATTAAATCAATAAAAATTTTCATTATAATGATTGATAAAGATTTAAAGTCTATTTATTTTATGAGAGAATAAAAAAGTCAATTAGATTACGTTTAATTCATTAATATTATATGTTATTAGTATGAAAATTTCTAATGATGAATTCAGTAATTAAATATTTATTTCATAATATAGGAGATTAAATATATAGACTAATAATTTTTCAATAAAATATTAAATAAAAAAATCAAATTTTTCATAAGAAAGAAGAGGAGAGAAGTATAAAGAAGTTGATGGTTATATGAGAATGAATTTAGACCCTCAATGGACCATGAGAGATTTTGAAAAGGACCCACATTGAAAGTTGGCATAAATCAAGATTAAAAGAGTGATGGGTTGGATAATAGGCCAAATTATATGCCACAAACTATATGTTATATAGTGATATGATCAAATTATGTGATGGAGATGGATTTTCTTTGATTTGGATGCTAGATTGATTATATAATTTTTATTATTTATTAAGTTGAACATTTCTTGACCGCACACGTGTCCCAATCACCAATCGAAATTGCAACTAATGAAATTTTTGTTTTTTATGAATATATAAAATTATATCTCCAATTCTTTTTAATCATGATCTATGCAAGTGTATATAATTTACAAAGGTATTGAATTCATCATTATATTTGGACATGATATGTTAATTGAATAAGGTTAAGATAAATTGATATTTGATTCTTTTATTTTTAGGAATATTTTACTTAATAATTTTTCAAGAATTTCATATTTAAAAAAATATAATTTTTATATAGTATAACAGATTAAATTCCATCTATTTGATATGATCAAAATAAATTATTTAGTATTTACACCAAAATGAAGTATTTGTAAAGGAAAATAATCATCTATTTTTCAATGGTACAATATCTTGTATCCAATATATAATTTTAATGTATTCATATAAACTAACATTTTCATGATGGAAGAAAATAAAATGGTGATGGTAAAGAACACTATATCCTTTAAAAAAAAAAAAAAAAGCACATTATTAGGGATGAGTACGATTTTAGAGAATTGATAAATCTTCGATCCAATTTAGAGAATTGATAAATCTTAACATTTTAAAAGTAAAAAGTTTAAAAATTAAAGATAAAAAATCGTTTCGTATATATAAAAAAAATTATCATTATTATTTTGTCTCAAAAATTTTGGTACAATTCAATTCGGAAACTCAATATTTTCGATACAATTTGATTTAAGTCTATATAATTTGAAAATTTAAAAAATTAATTATGAAATAAAAAATTCATCAACAAAAAGTTTTCAAAAATAAAATATAATATAAAAATATAAAAGTACAATTCATAAAAGAAATTTAAAAACTTAAATATTCATTAGATTTCATAAATAAAATTATAAAAATACATATAATGATATAAATTTTATTACAAAATACAATATTTATCATATTTTTCCGTTGATTAATATTCATAAATTTCTAAAAAATGTATTTTATAAATTTTCATATGCCAAAAAAAAATTTAAATACATATATTTTTATACATATTATATATTAATATTTTTATCCATATTTTTAATTTTTTTTTTTCTCTTGAGTACATATATTAATATATTAATTTTTTTTTAGATAGATATATTTTATACATATTATATATTAATATTCTTTATTTATATTTTTAAAAAGTTATTGCAAATTAATAATTAACAATTCATGTAAAATAATAAAAGTAATACATTTATTTTTTTTTATATATAATAATTTTACACCTATTTATATAATAACTTTTCATAATATTATATAAATTCATATAAAATTAGAAAAAATAATTATAAATATAATTCGATATAGTTTAATATAACACGATATTATTCGATTTAGTTCAGTTCAATTATTGAGTATAACAATAAGATCAAAAACTGTCCCAAAATATTTTTATCGATATAGTTTGATTATGAAATAATCAAATGGCTATTAAAATTTTTAATTTTAGAGATTTTGAATTTAATTATTCGGTTTAATACGATGTTTAATGTCTGGTAAGAATCGACACCAAAAATAAAATAAACAAACAACAAGAAGTTGATGTAAATCAAACAAAGGGCTAAATGCCAAATATTTCACATGGCTTGCTAGTGAATTATGAGCCCTTGAAATCAATTGGGTTGGATCATTTACTGAATTTTCAGAATTTCTCATAGAATTCTTGAAATTAATAGTGTAAAAGATTTTTTTTTTCCGAATACCAACAAGCACAACTTTCAAAATTTATAGTTTTTTTTTGGGGGGTTGTCATTTTCAAGCATATCTACTTGGAAATTACTCTTAAAACAAATATACAAGGTCATGTTCTGTACTCTAAAAAGACTAATAAATAAACATAGAGAGCATTTTACGGTTTGTAGGGCTTTGAGTCGTATCATTTGATCAATAGAGGCAAAACAAAATAGTTCACTTGCTAATCTCTCAAACACATAAACAAGTTCCAATTTGTAGTCTGGCAATGACTTTTGCAAGAATATGTTTTTTCCTCAACAATTGCATGTAGCTTAGACCTGTTCGTATGTTTAATTTCAAATCTCAATTTATTAAAAAAAAAAAAAAAATTATGAGTGAGACATACTAAACATTGGAAAATTTATTGTGTTTTAAATGTAAAGCTACAAAAGAGTCGAGCCATTTATTAGCTACACAATATTCGGCTCGATAAAAATTTATTTATATTCATTTTATTATATAAATAAGTCAAATTTAAATTTTACTCAATATTTTCAAAACCAAACTTATTAAAGAACTGATGAAGGCATAGAGTCAGATATTCGATCAGGATCAAATCAATTAAACTGAAAAAAATTGGTATACATATATATATATATATATATAATTTGACATTTATTATATATATGATGAAAATAAATATAATTTAATTATGACTAAATTAAGAATTTATATAAAATCATATTTTGTATGGTGTCAATCCAATAATATTAAATCAAAAGTTATATATAGTAAGTTATGAATATTCACTTGCATAAATATTTACTCACGCAATAGGGTAACATGTAATAGGATCATTATTTTAGAGTCAGGTAGGTTTTGGCGTGGGGCAAAATTGGAATGAAATTATTAAAATTCTCTTAATTTCTTTTAATTCAAAACAACGTCATTTTTACTCAACAAAAACAATATCATTTTGATCAAAAATTAAAAAAAAAATATGATCCGTTCGAATTAGAAGAATCGATCCGATTCACCGATTAATTAGCCAGTTCATCAATTTTTAACCGAATTTTGGAAAACGGGTAAATGAAATTGACCGGACCGATCATTAGTTCGATTTTCAATTTTTCTGATTCGATCAGTCGATTCGATCCTATTTTAACAACCATGATTTTACTTCAAGATTCGATGAACAAACATATCAAATTTAAGCAAAATTATACTCGGCTTGATTAGACTCATAAACAACACAATCATAAGCTCTAGACATATTTATGAACGGGTTCAGGAACAAATTTTTTAACTCGCAAACAGTTCGATTATTATTATTATTATTATTGGTTTAATAATTTTGACACTCTAAAAAATATATTTTAATATTCATATATATAATCTTTTTGATAATTTAATTTAATAAAAAATATACATACTTCTGAATTTCTTATAAGTGCATTTTAAATTATTTAAAAATAAATAAATTATATATTTAATTGTATTTTTAATTTTTTTTAACACAGTTACTCTTTATTTGCAAAATTATTATTATCTTTTCTTAATAATAAAACATGATATTCATTCACTTAATTAATAAGTCATATATTTTATGAAAAAAAAGTCATAAATATTTTAATTATTGGACTAGTCAAATAGCATAAATATATAAATATATAGGTAAATAATTTGATTATGTTATATAATTATTTTTTTTCAAAATAATTACAGCATTATATTTTCATAAAGATAAATAATTCATAAATAAATAATATATAATTATAATTATATTTATATTTATGTAATAATAATAGAATTTTAAATTAAAATTTTGTTCATATTGTATAATATAATATTTTAATTTTTAAAATATATTTGTTTTATTAATTAATATCTTTGAGATTAATGTAATGCTCAATTTTATAATTGAATTTTTTTTAATTAATTAGATGTTTTTATTTTTATGTTTGTTTTAAGTATTGTTTGTTATAGTTATTTTATTATAAATAAATATTTAGAAAGTTGAGTATTCTGATAAATTATAAACAAATTTCAAATGAGTTGAGTTTGAGTTTAAATTTAGCTCAATTATAATTTATTATACATTTGAGTTCAAACTGACTTGATTATAATTTATAAATAATCTTTTGATGAGCCGTGTTTAAATTGTCTAATAATTAAACAAACTAAGTTCAAATTCAGACTAAAAAAAAAAAATATGAAATCACAAGTTAAAACTTGATTCATCTCCACTCGATTATAGTCCTCAACCCTAATTCATAAATATATCTAAATTTTAGCCTTAATGATTAGATAATTTTTTTATCTTTTAATTAATTAATTAATTGTATGGCTAAGTTAATTTGTGGTTGAATATAATACTGACTTTTTGTACAAGAAATTACGTATCTTAATATATATTGCTCTTTTTATTTTATTTTTAATTAATTGTATGGTAAGGTGAGTGTATATTATTGCTTTTTTTTTTTAGGATAAATATGTAATTTTATTTCCTTAATTTTATCTCCATATCTAATCATATTCAAAATGACATTTTAAATCAATTTAACTCATAAATTTTGTTTCTTGATGAAATTGCCCCATTTTACTTTTAACGTTATGTAGGTATCACAAACAGTTAGAGAGAAAAGAAAATTAAAATCGATTAGCAATCCGATTTGTCTCTCTCTCTCTATGGAACAATTAGACATTAACATAGTACACAACCATCCAAATTTGGAAAACCCATAAAACCTACAAACCAGAACCAGCCCACTTCAAAATCCTCCTCCCTTTCTACCTATTTAGCCATAGAGCTCAGCAACGAATCCTAACCTCTTTGTCTAAGCTCGCGGTCAAGAATATTACATGGAAAATATTTTATATTAATTAATTATAAATATATTAAATGATTAATGTAAAAATAGACATTTTAATTTTATTAAGTTAACATTTTCTTAAATTTATATTAAAAAATAAAAATTCAATATGATATTAGAATCAAACCGATCCTTACACCACTTTTGTTATATTATAAATCGAATTGAATTCAATTCTATTTACTGGTCCGATATGAATCTATTCTCGGATTTCAAATTTATTTTTTCGTCAAGTATGAATTATTCTCGGACTTTCAATTTTTTTGACTGATATGAGTGTTTTTCAAATTTTAGATTATCTTTTGACTCGATTCATATCATTAATTAACTAAACTTATAAAAAATTATCTTCGCTTAATTGTTATTTGAAAGAAGCTGTTAAAAATATTACATGAAAAATATCTTGCATATTGATTAAATACAAACTTACTAAGTGATTAATATAAAAATAGACACTTTAATTTTAACAAGTTAGTTTTTAAGATTGATTCTTCCAAAGAAGACTCAATACTTGCCAATTGTGATGAAAATCATTATCCACATTATAAGTCGAGTGTTAAAGTTGTTTGTAGAACAAACAGAAGGGTATCTGTTTAGTGCTCTATTCTCAGAACAGAGCCAACTTAAAAATGATAGTAGGAAAAAAAAAAAAAAAAAAAAAAAAACCTCTTTCTTATTAACCAAACAGTAAGTAGGCAATATGGGAACTAAAAGAAGACAAGATCAATTTATGTAAACGAAAAAGAAATTCAACTGGTTTCAAGTTGCAGAAACCTTTTAGTATCCCCCCCAAAAGTCTCGGGAGAAATTATAGAACGTATTCATTAAGCACGTAAATTACTACATTTTATATATATATATTTTAAGGGTTTCACATTATTAGTAGTTAGTGTTACACCATATTTATTTTTTATAAATTACACGCTTAATTAACGAGAAGAGGATTCGAACTCGAAGTATCTTTTCAAGAAATTTTGTTTTTTATCACTAATCTAGGCCCTTGTAACTTACTACATTTAATATATATTCACATTAATTTGGGATTGATATATGAAATTATGAAGAGTAGACTTTATAAAACGTGAGCGAAAGTACATGCATATTATAATACACAGAATAATATGTCAAGACTAGAAAAGTATTTTAAATCATAATTTTCTTAATGCCTTCATATTTTTTAATAATGTTTTTTTTTTCTTACACATGCAAGCTTAATTTAATGATAGTATCCCTCAACTTGGTCACATACCTAAGTTTAAATTCTCTTCTTACAGTAAAATATTTCATAATACTATAATATTTAGTAACACCATCGCCATATTATTATAAGTATGCACTTCATAAATTATTACATTAAATAACTTGTTTAAGATATATTTAAGTTTTTTGCGTTACTTTCATATAAAAACACTTGCTCTTAATAAGAGTAAATGTTTATTAGAGTAAAAATGTAACCTTAAAGCGTCTTCTTCTTTTTTATTTTTAACTTGTCATTTTCTTTTCTTTATCTTTGTCATCTCTTTTTTCCTACTTAGATATTGATTGCTTAAAAATATTACATATTTGATATGTCTTGAATTATTTGTTGCTGTTTTAAATAAAATTTAATGTTAGATCTAAATTTTTTTATTTATATTTATATTAATTTTATTTGTAAATTTTTTATTTGTGAAATCTAAATTTTATTTTATATTTTTTATGGAGGTTTGTCTGTCCCTTTGTATGGAGAGTTTGTTTGTCTCTCCTATTCAGGAAAGAGTTTTCTTCTGATTTTGAACATATCAAACTCATGAAATAACTTGATATCAATATTAAGTGAAACTTGTTTTCTTCCGATATGTTAATTACCGTTGTTGGATTGAATACTATTAATTTGATAGCTTAATTAATAAAATTTAGGGGTAAAACTTATTTCATATTATTTTCATTATAATTTTTAATTATTTTTATCGGGATTTATCATTCTATTACATGAATAAAAAATTATTTTTTATAAAAAAAAAGTTTTTTGCGTTAATTTCTTAACGATTCCACCATAAATGTTTAGTAACACCATTATATATATAAATAACAAGATTATTTTTTATTAAAAAAATATTTTATAAAATTTAATATATTTTCACATATAAAAAAATTTTGATAACAAGATAAAAAAAAAAAAAAATCCATTCAAAGTAGGAGAAAACATTTGCTATCTCTTTACAATTATAGATTAGACTTCCAATTAAGGGCAGACATGAACCGGGCTTGAGACTAATTAACTAAGATAAATCCCGGCCCAAACTTCAATTTTTTAATTTTACAAATTAACCTTAGTGCCTTTTTCTTAGACTGGGCCGCTATCTAAAACCCCTTCAACCATTTGAACATTTTTGGCCCAGTAGTAATAATGGAGTGATGGTACTAATTGGTATCAATGCAAATTCTTAAATTTGATTTTTATATCTACAATACAACTCAACTCAACCTTAATTCTAAAATTAATTAGGATAATTATATGATTTATTTATTTTTACTTAAAATGATTTTATGTGATATTTTTTTATAATTATAATCCATTTAAATCATATTGTATTTCTCTACTCTAAATTAATTTAGGTCTATTTTTTTTTTCTCATCGATTATAATGCATTTAAATTTTTTAATCAGAATTTTTTTAGATCTCGTTAAAATCATTTTAATCTATTTTTTTTTTATCTTGTGCTTAATATAAATATAAAATTATTTATATATATATATATATAATAAGAAAAATAAAATGAAAGAGATATGGGCTTTTTGGGAAAAAAAAAGAAAGAAAAAGAATTAGTCATAGCTTCATGGGCATGATTGAAATCTCATGTCTCATTTTTTTTTTCCTTTTTAAATGAGAAAATAAGCATGGTGATCACAACTAAGATTGTCAAATTGAATTTGATAAATAAATGGAAATTCAATGAACTTTGTTTAAAACTGATTGAGGTTGTATACATTATATGTTGTCTTTATTTTTATTTCCTGGTCTTACTCAGAGAGGTGCATGATAGCCAGATTGAGATTGGTCTTTATATTAAAAATCTTGGTGGTTTTTGTTTTTAGTTTATTTTATTTATAAATCTTGTTTTGACAAGGTTACAAGCTGACCGACCTTAGCTCAGTTGGTAGAGCGGAGGACTGTAGTCGGGTTATCCAACAGCTAATCCTTAGGTCGCTGGTTCGAATCCGGCAGGTCGGAGTTTTTTTCTGGCCTTTCCTAACTGTTAAACATAATATTTAAAAAAAAAAAAGTTTATATTCAGAGTTAAAATTGACATATGTTGATTGATATATATTAGCTTTTTCTTATTTGATTTTCATCAGCGATGAACATTTTTTTAATTTATTTTCATAAAATATATAAAAATATTTTTATATAATAAAATTTAAGTGAAATTATGAGGATATTTAAATTTATTTAAAACCTACGTATAAACGATATTTTAAAATTTTAAAAATCATTTAAAATTTTAAAAATTATAAATGATTTTTAAAGTATTTGATTGAAATTAAAAAAAAAATAAAAATTAAATCTAATATTTTTTTTAAATGATATTTATAAAATTTTCTTTTTAAAATTTTATTTTCAGCTAAACATCCTCTATGTAATAAAAATCTAATTTTTCCATTTTACAAACTTCAAAGAATTAGACGAAGCAAATAAATTTGTAATTCTTAATTGAGCTTGTAATAGGAATTAGCCTAAGTTTAATGATTATTTTGTAGTAAATAAATATATTTTTAAAGAAGTTGGTTTTTAATATTTGTTGCTAAGAAAAAGAAAAACAAAAGGAATAAACACAATTAGTGGAATCCAACTCAATAATCTTAGAATCCACCGTGTGGGAATATAAGCAAAAACCAAACGCATATTTACTAATGTCAAATTGCCTTAGCTATGCAAGGAATTTCTAAACCTTTTTTATTTTTTATTTTTTCCAATGCCATGAATTAATTAAAAATATCAGAGTGAATCTCTATCCCTCGTGTCATCGTATCAGCTTCCACTCCTACATGAGAGGATATATAATTAAACCATTTTTTAATAAATATTTTTAAAAATAATTATTTCAATTAAAATATAATTATAAAATAATTATTTTAAATAAAATATAAAAATAATTTTATTAAAAAATATAAAATTTTAATAAAATTATATTTTCTATATAATAATTATCGTGATATGTCAAAATCATCGATTTTCATTAATTAATTAATTAATTTAATTATATTTAAATTTTTTACTTCTTAATTAGTATTTTTAAGATATTGGTTAAAAAATCGATAATTAAATTAGGATAATAAATTATAAATAAATTAATTTTGAGATTTCATCAACTTAAAAATTAAAAATTAAAAAAAAAAAAGAACAATATTAATCTTTTCAATCAATTAATCTAATCAAAGTAGCTATATGTATTAGTTTTTCTCATGCCTTATCTATTCTCCAAAGCCTTTACAAGCAAGTAATAAAGTGTATAAAGTAAGCTCTAATAAGTACTTTGATTTAACATAAGATTCTATTTTATTTGTTTTCTATATTAATTTTAGTGTTAAGTGATTCGGAAGTAATATATTTTTTTGAAGTTGACAACTTAAATCATATTTATTTATTCAGGGTTTGTGGCACATAGTTATGTTAAATAATCTCATATTAATAACAATAATCTATTTTTTTTAGAGAAATAACAATAATATATTTTTGTCTTATAGTTTTGTTCACATAAATAATATAAATATAATTTATTTCTTGAGATTATTTTTCTATTTCTATTTTTTTTTAATAAATATATCGAGTAATTTTCTTAAAAATTAAATTTATATGAAATATTTTATCAATTATTTTTTTACATCATAGCAAGAGCGAGACTACGTGAGGACAGGGGTGGCCATATATATATATATATCGGACTTTGAACTTTGGAAAAATGTGAGAAATTATTCTTTTAATCTTATTGTTTTTCTCATAACTCTAAATATCATTAAAATTATTAATTTAATTAATGATATTGGAATATTTTTTTTACTCTAAGAGTATTATTAAAATTATAAATTTTAATGAATGATATTGAGGTTTTTTTAAATTCAATTTTAGTTCAAAATAAAATTTGAAATCTTTCAATTTAGATTCACTGATATATTGAGATGATTTTTAAAATATGAGATCCCGATATTAAATTTTAATAAGAATTAAACTTATAAAAAATTAAATATTTTTTTTAAAACTATAAAATTGTAAAGTTAAAGTCAAGTAAATTAATTATAGGGTGTGGGACCCGCCTTGCAATAACACTTGTAGAACCCATGTCATCAAATGCATACATCGTCTATTTCAACTTCAGCATATAATCTATACATATAAATACATTCAATCTCACCAACATTAACATCATCAAATACTTATCTCATATAATTCATAATATATTAGGTAATTAATTTACATCATATAATTACATTTTAAACATATATCTAACAACTAGCTCTATTAAACTATGAAATTTTTATGGGATAATATAATATGTTTTAGGAATTTATATAGCAAAAAGAGATCGATTTCATTGAAAAAGAAAGACGCTTCGAGAACTGCTACAATCTACTCTTGATTTGAAATTATTAGACTACTAAGAAGTGAGTAAAATTATTCATTGAATTATAAATATATTATTATGTATAAAGGCTAGGTAAGAAAAGGTACAATCCACCAAATGCTCATAATAAAAGGAAATAATTAATAAGTAAACAAATAAGTTAAATTAGGGAACATGAACAATGGTTAGTCACATGAATGAAAATAAAACATAACAAATATAGGATTTCGTGCTAATCAAAATGTTTCGTGAGCTATATATTAATAGTTTAAACTCGTAAAATAACATAAGGTTGATCAGACCTTATAGTTAGGACTTAACTCTTCCTAGCTAGGGTTAATAAAATAATCAATGTGCATATTATTGATGATACTCACCCACTACTCTATCGAAAGGTAATTATGTCATGTTATCAAATATTTAATACAATAATGGCTATGAATACAATTAGGCTCAAATACAATGTCAATGTTATAGCAAAAATTATGTTAAATCAATCAATTCTTCCATGAACATATTTAGAAATTATAAGGCATATTAATTATAATGTTATAACAATCAAGGAGAAATTTCATATGAAATGGAATCAATGTCAAATAGTTAGGTTAGTTTATATTTCATAGGTGTCAATATGTCAAATAATAAATAACTTAAGGTAAAACATTTGGTCGATTAAAAATTAGTTTTATTATGACATTTTATCGAACATGTAAAGTGCAACTTTAAGGTAATAAATTGATAGTTTTTTTGGGTACTTTCAAGTTGACCAATATATTAGACATCTAAAGCACATTCCAATGAAGATAATAGGGATCAAAACTCATTCAAGAATCAAAGAAATTAGGTTCAAATTAAGGCATAATTAAGCAAAAATTTCAAAGGAAACACAATAGTGGCATTCGACCACTTTGATAGTCAATAGGAAATAAATTTTCTCATTCAAAAATGAGTCATATTCATGCATAATAATATACTTATAACTTATCTCTAAACTTGTTTGGTTCAAAAAAAATTCTTAGAGGCCAATTCTCACATTAGGTATAAATACCTTTCATTATCATTGTCTTCCTTCTTTTCTTTGTTTCTTACTTCTACAATGTAAATTTCATATGTTTTAAATTCATTTTGATGTAAAAAGGCATAATCTACACTTAAATTGAATTAAACTCATATATAGGAAAATTTAAAATTTGACATAAACCTAATTTGAATATATTTCTTATTATGGTTATATCTGTACTTCTACATGATTAAATTAACTTGTTTTAAACTTAATTTAACATAAATATCTTACTTCCAAACTTAAATTTAATTATGAAAACTTAATTCAAAAGGCTAGGGTTTATATAACCTAATATTAGGCTTTATTCTACATATATGTATATATATTCATTGAACTCTACAATTTTCTATCCAATTCTAATTTAGAATACATAATAATAAAAAGGAAACTAAAAAAGTAAATTTACCTCTATTAACAGTAAAACTCCAAATTCCCTTTGAATTTTCAAGTCTTCTTTAGTAATTAATAGATTAAGAAAGCTTAAAATCTACCAAAGTTTGGATTTAATTCAAGTTTTAGTGTTTAATTTTAATGGAAAGGTGAAAGAAAAGGAGGGAAAAAGGCATGGGAATTTCGGCCATAGATAGTGAAGGGAGAATAGTTTTTTGTTAGAATTTTCCATCTTATCCCATTTAAAGATATTTTAATATTTTAGATATTTTTAATTTGGCCCCTCAACTACCATCTATTTAGACATT
>CANXYC011566164.1:0-16201 GCA_948193065.1 Aleurites moluccanus
TCAACCAAACATAATTAAAATATAAATATTTTAATATATCAAAAATATTCAGTAATATTTTTTAATAAAATATTAAAAATTCAGCATACATTAAATTATGAGTACTTGAACAAATTTAATCTAATAAGTACTTTCAATAAATTCCAACAATCTCATAAGAATTATTTATTGAACAAATTATTCCTTATATATATATATATATATATATATTATTAATTAATATAATTTTATACAAGAAATAATTAAATAAATATAATAATTAATAAAGTATAATAACGGGTCGGGGATGGGGATCCCCACGGGGTGGGGAATACACTCCCCGTCCCCGCTAACGAGAAAAAAATATTTCCCATCCCCGTCTCCATGGGAAGACAAATCGGAGAATTCTCACCTTATTCGGGGCAAATCCCTGTGGGGAACGGAGTTTCCCCATCCCATTATCATCTCTATATTCAGTTATTCGGTTATTTTGATTTTTAAAATACATGTATAATTATTAAAATATATATTTTTAAATATATATATATATATATATATATATATAATTTGATTAATCGAATTATCTAAGATTTAAAAAAAATTAAACTAAATAAATTAAAATTTACAAAAAAAAAAAAAAGTACCAAACTGATGAAATTAAATTTGATTTAAATTTTCGATTAATCTGATTTTTCTCACCCTATGAAATTGCCCATATGAAGGGCCTAATTGGACATTTAAAAACAAAAAAAAAAAAGTTAATTTGATCTTTCACCCAATTGAAAATGTCTATGATCTCCCCCAACTTCACTGGGTGCAGATTCCTAATCCAACGGCTTATATGCAAGATGAGAACGACAATACCACGCGCTAAAGGCCCCAATCAGAAACAAACCAACAAAGAGCACAGATTCCTAAACTGTTCCCTCACCACATTCAATCATTTTCCCTAACTCCTCTTCTTCTTCATCTCCACCCTCTCTCTCTCTGTCCAGTCTCTGATTATGGATTAGACCTTTCCTTTTATTTATTTGTTTTTTGGTAACCTTAAAGTCCTCAACTTACCTAAACTTCACTCTCTCACTAACCTAGAACAACGTCCACGCGCCGGCTTGGATCCCGAGACCGGAGTGATCTACGGTCCTGATTCAGAGTCAAAATTCAATTGGTTTCACGTGGAAGCGAAAGCACCTGACCATCTCTGTACTGGAGTTTTTTTCTACTTGAATTTAAAAATTAAAACCTCCTTCGTTTTGGGACTTCCGTAAATATAGATGGTTAGTTCCTTTAATTAATTAATTAATTAATTTCAATTAAATATAGTTGTTATTTAGATTCTTTTTTAGTTATTTATGGTCTGATTATGTGTTTCTCTTGATTGATTTGAAATTTGAATTAGTATGGAAATTGGAGTTCTGTGGCAGTTAGTATATGGTGTTTGGTTCCTGAGAAAAATTGTACCAAGTGGATAGAAAATTGAATTTTTGAACTCAACTCTAGCTCTGTTTTAGCAGAGTCTGAATTGTTAGATTTTTTTTTTTTAAAGGAGAAATAGTTAATTTGATTTTGGATTCCCCTACTTATTTTGTTCAATTTTCTTGGAAGCCAAACACAGCTCAAATATTTTTTTTAGTAATTCTAAAAATTTTGATGGATTTTAATTTACCTAGTTTCTTCTTGAATAATTTGTTCTCATTTTCTTAATTAAAAAAAAAATCATTTGCCGTTCCTTTTCTGTTCTAATATATGTAATTAATTTTAGGATTAAGACTAAGTTGAGTTGTATATGTAAAGTTTTGTTTGGCTTTATCTTTTCTTACCCTTGAATGGTAAATTTTGCATGAATTGTAGGAAACACACTGAAATTAGACATTATTTCAAGTATAAGGAAGTGTTTGCGGCTAAAATTAGCATGCATAAGCAAATTCTCTTTTTTCTAGTTGATTTAGGTTATGGTTATGGGTTAGATAAATTGCAGCACAACTTTGGGTTTACTTGCAGTTTGATAGTAAAGATGAATTTGTTCCATTTTTATCATTGAACTTCTAATTGTATAAAATTTAGTCATCATTGCCGAAATCACGGAATCATAAACATTTTGATGGATTCCCTCGTTAAAAAATCCCATTATTTATAGCTTTTGATTTAAGATCGAAGGCAATTAGAACTAACACTTAAATTGTCGATAACACTCTAGGAAATGTAAAGGCATGTATAGTTAGCAATCCATGTCAGAAACCGGTTGAGGTGATTGACCTGAAAGTTAAGTGACTAATGGCATAATTTGGCCCATTTTACTATGTTGATACATAGTTTCACTTATGGATACCATATAGTCTGATTGATTTACATGAAAACTGAAGGGTTGCCTTTTGCTTGATCGAACTTGAGATGTAAACTCAGTGTCGTATGGTTTGGGTACAACTTCTCAAGATAAACTTATAAAAAAAAAAGGGTGATCAGTAAACTACTTGCTATTGTTTGCAATGAAAATTCTTAGTTACACCTTAAGTATTAATCAAGCGCACAACTGGTGAACTGATGCTGGGTAGATTAATGAGAATATAAACTTGTTTATACTTTATAGATTCTCAAAATCATACAAATTTAAACCATTCTTTTTATCTAGTTTTAAAACATGCTAGTTACCTCTCCTGCTCTCTGATTTTCATCTGAAATTTGAATGTGGTGTTGGTTGGTAATTCCCAATTATCATTTTTTCTGGTTCATGATTTGATTTTGTCCATGCTTTCTTCCATGCTTTCTCAGGTAACAACCAGCAGCACGTGGCATTCATTCAAGTTTGTGGTCAATAGCAGTAACAGTACCTTGAGTTGATCTTTCTGTTTCTGTCATAATTTCCAAAGTTCACATATGGTTTCTTCTGGGGAAGCTCCAGATGAATTGGAGAAAAGACAGAGTCCAGATAATGGAAGTCAAACCACACGACATACTGATGATAGTGGAATTCATATGTCAGAAAATCGAGAAGAAGAAACTCGTATTACCCCTGATAAATCTCAGCAGGATCCTGATGCTGGGATCCATATATCAGAGTTAGATAAAGAAGGAAGTATCTCCTCTTTAACACCACGTAAAGTCTCACAGACAGGCAGTAGTTACAGTACCTTCCGATCTGGTCAGGAAGGAAGAAGTCCTATTGTACGCGAAAAAGTGTTAGAGGATGGATATCATTGGAGAAAATATGGGCAGAAACTTGTTAAAGGAAATGAATTCATTCGGAGCTATTACAAATGTACACATCCAAGCTGCCAAGTGAAAAAGCAGTTGGAACGTTCACATGAAGGCCAAATTTCAGATGTTGTTTACTTTGGTCAGCATGAACATCCTAAACCTGAACATAATCTCCCACTGGCTGTTGGCTTTGTGTTATCTGTTGTCGAAGGAAAAGCTGATGAGCCTTTATCAACTGGCACTGAAGGTAAGGGGGAAAGATCATTGATATATATATATATATATATATATATATATATATATATATATATAGTTTTAGCTCTTAACTAATATGGTGATTTATTTTAACCTACTATCCATAACAAAATAATAAAATGCAGAAGATCATTCTTCCCATCCACTCAAGTCAACAAGTACCTCTCAGATTTCAGTTGCTGCATCAAGTGATGATAAGAAGGGTGTGCTAACAGAATCAAATAGGATAAGAGAGGACATTGATAATGATGATGATCCAAACTCAAAACGACAGTACGTTGATGAAGTGATTATTTCTTTTTTTCTTTACTTTACCTGCTGTTTATGAGCTAACTCTTTTATGTTGCTTGCCAATAAATTAAACAGGAAGAAAGGCAACCGTAATGTTGAACCTATTCCTGTAGATAAGCCAACAAGTGAACCACGTCTCGTTGTTCAAACTTTAAGTGAGGTTGATATTGTGAATGATGGGTACCGTTGGCGAAAGTATGGGCAGAAACTGGTTAAAGGCAATCCAAATCCAAGGTAAATATTAGTTATTTAATTTCTATAATCATATTCAGGGTTGCCACTCGGCAAATCTTACCTTAACGAAAGTCTTAATAGTACTTTTCATTTATGTTATATATGATACTCTAAATTTTGTAATGAATAAAATCTTGATAATTTTCAAAATTTATTAGTTTTTTATTTCATTATATGGCTTTTTCCTCATAAAAAATAATTATTTTTGTTTAGGAAACTGATTTGCAGAAAGTACTAAAATGCAGTATCTATATAGAACTAATTAACAAAAAAATTTCTAATCAGCAGTTTAGGACTACTTGAGTTATAAAAAATTTCAAAGCTTGATAAATTAAAGAAAATAAAAAGTATTATTAGGACTAGTAAAATAGTTAATTTAGCACTTGACAGTTGATTTATACCTGCGTTCACCTCTTTTCATTTGTTACAGATGCATTTCCAAACAAGACTCCTTATATTAGCTACGATTGCACATCAAGAAGTCATCTGCGTAATTCAATATAGAGCCTTACTCTGTTTTTGTGCATTATGCTTACTTTTTTGCTCTATCCTTGCATTACGTAGGAGCTACTATAGGTGCTCAAGTCCAGGATGCCCAGTGAAGAAACATGTAGAGAGAGCGTCTCATGACTCGAAAGTGGTTATAACCAGTTACGAGGGACAACACGATCATGATATACCTCCTTCAAGGACAGTAACTCATAATGCAACTCCTATGAACATTTATACAACTGCCATCCACAGTGGTGAGTCAGGTGCTAAATCAGGAGAAAGTGATGGGGTTGTTCATAATAGTTCAGGACCCAGTAAAAACACGAACGAGCAACCGAATAGCGAGTCAAGAAGTAGAGCTAAAGGAAGTAG
The DNA here is from genome assembly GCA_948193065.1 of Aleurites moluccanus. NCBI lineage: Eukaryota > Viridiplantae > Streptophyta > Magnoliopsida > Malpighiales > Euphorbiaceae > Aleurites > Aleurites moluccanus. The sequence goes on from CANXYC011566164.1 coordinate 4,819, forward strand.
TGATATTAGTGGTTCTGATATGGTCATCCATTCGGGTTCAGGTCATGCCGGTAAATCAAAAAAGTCGCAGAATGGCAAGTCAAGTGTTACAGAAGGAAGTAATACTGCTGTCAAGGACACAGTTGTCAATACCAGTTCAGTTTCTGAGGTTAGATCAAATGAACAACATGATGGTGGGTCAAGAACAGAATCGAAAGTTAATTGTGCTGCTTATAATGTTCATGCTATTACTCCAGGTTCAGATAATAATCCGAATGAGCAACACATACCAAATGCAGAGTCTGTCCAGAGCTAATAGAAGCAGATTGATTTTTAGGTGATGGGAAACTTCATTCAGCTATGTAAATTATTACAATAGATCAAATAATTGTTGCAGATGTATAGGGTATCGTAGACATCTAAAATATAACAAAACTTCATTTTTGACAGCATCATCTGAACCATTGCCTTCTTCCATATTTGACATCTTACTCTGTTTTATTCACTCTTGCATAGTTGAGTTGGATCCCAACCATCTAGAAATTCCAAACTATTTCCAGATAATAAATGTTCCGGGTGATAAGACTTGTATGCATTGATAGATTCCACCATTTCTGCAACTTCGCGCTTATCGTTGTCTTTACTCCACCATCTCTGCGTGGAGGTCGTAAAAAATCTAGGGAATTTGGGTAAATAGAGGTATTCTAAAACGACACCGGTTAACAAAATTTCGCACGTGGTTTATTTATCAGTGTCCCTCTTATATTTGATATTTAATAAATTAATAATTTTATTAATTAATACTCCCTCCTATCATGACCCGATTCGGCGGGTCGCGACGGTCCTAGGATACGGGAGATACCGAGGCAACCAGCACCCGTAGAACCCATCAATCTCATCAATATATCTCACACTATACTGTAACGAAAACATCTATAACAATCAATTCACATATTAAGTCTATAATCATACATTCACATATACTATTCATTCTAAACTATGTCATTCATTATGTAACTTTCTATAATTCCTATAGTAATATACACATATACATTTATAATTCTAAATATCTCATAAACTTACATATACAATATGTCTATACCGTTATATAATACCTATGGAGCATCTAATACGCATATATAAAGATACAATGTTTAAATTAATTACACTATTTTTAACAGACTGCAGATTTTCTTGGAGAAATAAGAACTAAGAATCTGCATCATACTCTGCACTTGATAGGGTAAACAATGAGAGGATGAGTATATATGATACTCAGTGAATCTAATATGTATCGACAAATGACAGGAAATGGAATATCAATAAATAATAAACAGATAAAATAATAATATTAGTCTACTCAGAATCTTTGCAATACAAAAGCAAGTACAGAATATGACTGTAAGTAAACAATCATATGAAGAAAGTACAAAATATGACTGTAAATAAACAATCATTTCAATATAATCAATATCACATGAATGAGATGGAAATGATAGATATAGAGTCATGAAACGCATAGAAATATGTCAAACACAAATCACTATATATATATAAACATAAGACTGTATGGGTCTTATGACTAGGACATCCCTTCCTAGTACATGGTATCAATCAATACAATGTGCACAAAGCCGACAGCATGAACTCACTACCCTGTCGGAATGGCAACTCTGTCAAATCACCTCGGAATCAATAGAAGTAATAAACACATCAATAGATACCATTTCAAAATAATGACATCGGCAAGTATCAATAATTCATTAGTAATCAATTTAATAAGCATAAAGTCAATAAGACATCAATAATAATCGATTAAGCAATGACCAAAACTCTAACAACCAATAATGAGAACAAACATAAATTGGTCATTTGCGGCCAAAAAGTTGACGCAATTGACATGTCATTGTCGCTGGCAATGATGACATTCAAATGGTTGGCCTACAGATTTTTCGATATGGTTTTGGTGCAACATTGATATTACCCCAATTATCAACAAACATATATATGAAAAGCAATTTATAGGCAACAATCACAACTCAATAATATTCATCAAGCATATCAATTTGACATGGAAAACAAGTCCAAAACTAAGAATAAAAATCAAGTAATTTATGCCAATTAGAGTTCGACCAAAAGGCCTTTTCACATATGGATTCTAATTGAAATTTTAACAATTTAGGCATAACAAATGATGCATAAAAGACTCACCTATCACTCCAAATCACCTAGCAAAATTGTTTTACTATCCAATTCCTCAAATTTTCGCTATAGGCCAAAATCAGCGACTTTCTCCAATCAAATTTTCTACAATAATATAAACATCAATTAATCACCAATAAATATCCAATTGACTTATTCTATACTCAATTTACATATCCTAAGTCATATACACAAAATCCAATTACACAACTTCACTTTAGGGTTTGAAAATTGGGAAAAAATACTTAATGCATCAATTGATGTAATTAAACCATTTACCTAATTCTACCAACATCTAATTAACCTAATTAAACCATAAAATCAAACAAATGAACAATTTACCTAAATTTCTTCAAATGGCCGAAATTCCAATCTTGGTGTTCTTGAAATTTTCTTGATTTTCTATGATTTAATTTGGTGGAGGATGGATTATTTAATGTTTATTTCATGATTCCAACACTTTCTCCTCACAAAATGGAAGAAAAATAAAATTGGAAAAGAGAAATGAAACTCAAGGATGAAGAACAAGGAAAATGGCTAAAATTTTTCTAAAGCAAGCTTATATAGTAAGATAAAAGTGACAAATTTCACCTTTGATCCTTCAACTTTCCTTAATTTGTTTTTGATACATTTTTGCTGGTAATTTATTCTGACAATTTCGTCGGGAATTGAATTTCAAAGTGAATATTCAAAATCTAATTTTTATTAATATTAGTTAATGAAAATAGTTTCAGAGTCGTTCTAACACTCAGACTGTCGAAATTTTATTATACCCTCAAAGTTTCCTTTATTTACGGTTTTGTCATCACTTACTTTATCAGTGTTCTTAAACATTTTTCTCATCTTTCTTTTTACTGTATTTACACATGAATATACATTATCATTTACCCTCTTGCTAAAATCAGAAATTCATCTGCCGACCGCACTGCTATTTTTGCTGCAGCGATATCGGTACTGAAGATTTTCGAAAAAATTTTCTTTAACTGAGTTTTCAAAATTACCATTAGTCATTTAGATAATTTTAAATCATATACTGAGAACTTTATTCACAAAAACTTATTTTGCATATATAGGGTATTACATTCTACCATCCTTCAAAAAAATTTATCCTTGAATTTAAATATACACATACATATACACATACACCTATATACATCAAAGATCAAACAAGAAGGGATATTTGTCTCTCATGCCCTGCTCGCTTTTCCACGTGCACTCTTCCATCAGCTGATTCCTCCAAAGCACTTTAACCATTGGGATTTCTTTGTTCCTCAATTTTCTGACTTGTCTGTCTACAATCTCCACTGGTAGCTCCTCAAATGACAAGTTTTCATTAACTCTAATATCCTGCACCTCCAATACATGTGACATGACTGGCACATACTTCCATAGTATTAAGATATGGAATACTAGATAAACATGGTTCATACTGAAAGGAAGAGCCAAACTGTAAGCTACACTGCCAATCTTTTCAATACCTCATATGGTCTCACATATCTCGGTGACAGTTTTTTTTTCTTGCCAATTCCCATAACACTTTCCATAGGTAATATTTAAGAAAAACAGGATTGCCAATTGCAAAATAAGCATCATTTCTTTTCAGATCTGCACAACTCTTTTGTCTGCTAAAAGCAGTTTTCATTCGCTCTTTAATAATTTGCATCTTTTCCATTGTCTCTCTTATCAACTCTAGACCTTCTAACTATTTCTCATCCTGTTCCATCCAAAATATCAAAGACCGGTATTTTTCTATCATAAAGTGTTTCATATGGGGCCATCCAGATAAAAGAATAATACTGCTGTTATATGAAAATTCAATCGGTGACAATTACTTATCACCATAACTTTTAAATTTCAGAACACTTAACCTTAACATATTTTCTAATGTCTGTATCATTCATTTGATTGTCCATCTGTTTGTGAATGGAACACTGTACTGAATCATAGTGGTGTATCCATGGCTTTTTTGGAACTTCTACTAAATCGAGAAGTAAACTATGTTTCTCTATCAGATATCATCATTTAAGGCACTCCATGAGACTTATAATCTAATCAACATATAGTTGTATATATTGAGCTGCATCATAATTAGTCTTAACCTCAAGAAAATGAGTAGACTTTGTCAATTTAATTACAATATTTCATAGTGCATTTCCACTCGGGTAACTGTATCATCTGTATCAACTCGATGACTTGTGATGTTCAATCTTGACCTGTTGACAGGCTAAGCTTGTAGACACAACTAAATCACATATTAAGCCATCAATAAACATTCTTTAAATCATGATACATTTTGGAAAATTCTAGGATGTACACCGTACGAAGAATAATGAACTTCTCTTAAAATTTGTTCCTGAAGTTCATTAATATCAAACACACATAATTGTTTATCACATTTCAATTTACCATCCTCATCTGTGAGCTCTAATGCTTTACCCTTTTAAACATCTTCCTTTAACTTCATAAGATATGGATCCCAATCTTGTGTTACTTAAATGTCATCATTTAGCAATAGCTTAACCTGGAATTGGCTATCAAAGCCTGATTTCGATTCAGGGATCCAAATCCAACTCTATACCTATATCAATTAGCTTATTCATTTCACGAATTAATGGTCTTCCGACCATAGAGATGTGAGCTAGATTGCCCATAATCTTTTGACTAAGAGCCTCTGCTACTGCATTAACTTTACCCGGATGGTAAAAGGTTTTCCAATTATAATCCTTTAACAATTCAACTCATCTTCATTGTCGAAGATTCAGATCCTTTTGCTGAAACATATACATATTGTAGACTCTTATGATTCGTATAAATTTCACACCTAACATCATACATAAAGTATCTTTAAATATTTAATGCAAAAACTATTGCTGCCATTTTCAAATCATATATCGATTAGTTTTATCCCATGATTCTCTAACTATCAAAAAGCACATGCAATCACTCTTCTGTTTTGCATTATAATACATCTCGATTCAATTCTGGAATTATTACAGTACACTATGAAATTATCATCCACTGATGATAATGTTAACTCTATACCACTCATGAGGCAAAGCTTCAATGTCTAGAAACTATACTCCCACATTCATATGTCCATTGATACTTCTCTTGTTTACTGGTCAATTTAATCAATAAAAGTTGGAATCTTAGAAATTTTTTTTACAATTTCTTGTAGTAACTTCCCATTCCAAGGAAACTACAATCTCAAAATATTAATAGGTCGAGGCCAATTAATTACTGCTTTTTACCTTTTAAGAATTGTCCTTGATACTATCTTTACGTACCATATGACCAACGAAACACATTTCAATTAGCTAAAATTAACATTTAGACAGCTTGGTATACAATTTATGCTCTCATAGTGTCTATAACACAGTCCTCTAGTGCTCTACACGTTCCTCTTCACTTATATAATAGTTAAGGATATTGTCTATAAACTTATTCAATACATAACTTAAACACTCAGTTCATTAAATCCATAATTGTAGCTAGAACATTAGTTAACCCGAATGACAATACCAGAAACTTATAGTGTCCATACCGGGTTCTAAAACAATCTTGGGTATATTTTCTATCTTAACTTTTAACTATCCAATCAATCTTTGAGAAGTGTCTTGCAACTACTCAGAAAAGATATCAAAGAACTCTCGAACCATAGGTGTCCGAACAATCCCAATTGAAATTTTTTACACATTCATTACTTATACTAAATACACTATAATCTTATTTTATCATCTTTCTAGCCTGAAAACAAAAACGAAACAAATACTAGTTTCATACTTATCACTCTAGAACTCAAATTCTGGCAACCTAGAATTTGACTTTCTTCTCATAACAATCAATAACTGCTCAATACGCAGTTAACCAATTCCATACCAAGTGTTACATTAAGTTGCAACACAGGCAACTCTATCAAATTAACACAAAAAATATTATCATCAATTTCAATAACACATCTTGGATAACAATAATTCACTTCTATACTCTTTCCCATAAGTGTAGTTGTCTCTAAGGGCACATTCAATAATTATCTCTCTCTATTTAACTGTGATACAAACAAAACAGTGTGTGGCACCAAAATCAAACAATGCATCTATTATATCATTCTGTATTAAAATAATACATGTATCTACATTATCAGTTTTCTGTGTCTCCTGTGTACTAATAACAAAAACTCTTCTTTGGCCTCTACTTGCTAGGGTCTGACTGCTATTAGGACCTTGTCATTTACCTCTGCCCTTACCAGGAGCCTCTCTAATCACATTCTGACTCATTTGCACTGTAGGCTAAGATACTATAGCAGATGGCTGTTGATTGCCCTATAAAGGACATCTATTAATGAAATGGCCATGTTGCCCACATTTCGGGCAATCACCTGACTGTCTATGACATTCTCCTCCATGCTTTATACCACAAAAGTCACAAATGGGCATACTACGCATCTGGGTAATAGTTCGAGAAAATCCCTGTGAATAAACAGATACTGACTGCAATGGAGGCCCTCTACTTAGAGTCCTCTTCTTCTGGCTGCCTAATGAAGGTCTCTGATTAAATCTAGGCATAAGCTCTATTTGTCTTGATTGGAAGTTGGCCTCACCTTTTCTAGTCTGAGAACCAGGTCCACCTTTTCTCTTCTGATCTCTTTTAGCTCTTTCTGACTTATACTTTTTTTAGCTTTATCAATAATAGTAGTCAGAGATGTAAACTCTGTAGCAATCAAGGCATTGTGAAGTGAGGCATGTAATCCTCTACTAAATCTGACAATTAAGTCTGCCTCAGTAGGAGCAATACGTGTAGCATATCTGCTCAATCTAACAGATTCCTCAGCATATTCCTCAACAGAGTTGTTACCCTGCTCCAATTGTTCAAACTGAATAAGGTTTCTTACCTTTACACCTTAAGTCAAGAACTCATCAATCAATCCTTGTCTGAACTCTGTCCAGGTGGGAGGATGATCACCATACAATCTGGGCTCCATACTCCTGGAAAACCATGTCCAAGTTTTCCCTTTCATAAACAATCCAGCTAGTTCAACTGCTCTAGTATCGAAGCAAGGTAGTCTCTTAACTACCTTTCAATCTGCTCCAGAAAATCAATTGGCTCATCTCCTTTATCACATCTGAACTCTGGCAAATTTAGCTTCAAAAAAATAAACATAGATACTCCATCCTCATCAATAACTCGGCGAGCTCCCTGCATAACAGGCTCTCCAAGAAACACTGCTGGCTATATTGGAGCATCAGGAGTAGTAGCTGGTGGAACCTGAGGTGGCACTGCTGGTGCTGCTGGAGGTGGAAGCACATTCTGTCGTTCCCGCCTCAAATCTGCTAGTTCCCTATACAAATCCATCATTCCCCTCATCATCTCTAACCTCTAGAGGTCATCACTCTTCTCTGTCTCCTTTTTAGTCCGTCAAGATCTAGACAGTCCCTCGAAAATAGAAAATTCCCTGACTAGGGATTCATTAGAGGCAACCTCTGCATCTCTGGTATTCCTATCTCTGTCGTCGGACATTTCTGTCACTACAGACAACAAAAAATAGGAACAATCTCATTATGATACGTTAACGCAGAATGCTTATACACATTTGACGAACACATCAATAGACATAACAGGAATTCCTATGCTCCATGGTTTACTTAACTCTACCCATACTATACTTAATTACTATTCCTCTGTAACCTATGCTATGATATCTGTAACCCAGAGCTCTGATATCTGTAACCCAAAGCTTTGATACCATCTCTGTCATAACCCGATCTGGCGGGCCGCGACGGTCTTAGGGTGCGGGAGATGCCAAGGCGATCAGCACCCGTAGAACCCATCAATCTCATCAATACATCTTATACTATATTGCAGCGAAAACATCTATAACAATCAATTTACATATCAAGTTTATAATCATATATTCACATATACTATTCATTATGAACTCTGTCGTTCATTCTGTAACTTTCTGTAATTCCTATAGTCATATACACATATACATTTATACTTCTAAATATCTCATACATTTACATATACAATCTGTCTATACCATTATACAATACCCATGGGGCATCTAATACGCATATATAAAGATACAGTGTTTAAATTAATTACAATGTCTTTAACAGATTGCTGATTTCCTTGGAGAAACAAGAACTAGGAATCTGCCTCTTACTCTACACCTGAGAGGGTAAACAGTGAGAGGGTGAGTATATATGGTACTCAGTGAATCTAATATGCATCGACAAATGACAAGAAATGGAATGTCAATAAACAATAGGCAGATGAAATAATAATATCAGTCTGCTCAAAATCTCTGTAATACAGAAGCAAGTACAAAATATAACTGTAAGTAAAGAATCATATAAAGCAAGTACAAAATATTACTGTAAATAAATAATCATATCAATAGAATCAATATCACATGAATGAGATGGAAATGACAGATATAGAGTCATGAAACGCATAGAAATGTGTCAAGTACAAATCACTATATATATATACATATATAAACATAAGACTGTACGGGTCTTATGACTAGGACATCCCTTCCTAGTACAGGGTATCAATCAATACAATATGCATAAAGCCGACAGTATGAACTCACCACTCTGTCGAAACGGCAGCTCTGTCAAATCACCTCGGAGTCAATAGAAGCAATAAACATATCAATAGATACCATTTCAAAATAATGGTATCGACAAATATCAATAACTCATTAGTAATCAATTTAATGAGCATAAAGTCACTAAGACATTAATAATAATCGATTAAATGATGACCAAATGTCTAACAACCAATAATGGGAATAAACATAAATTGGTCATTTGCGGTCAAAAAGTTGACACAATTGATATGCCATTGTCGCTGGTGACGGTGACATTCAAATAGTTGGCCTACGGATTTTTCGGCATGGTTTTGGTGCACCATTGACATTGCCCCAATTATCAATAAACATATACATGGAAAGCAATTCATAGGCAACAATTACAACTAAATAATCTTCATCAAGTATATCAATTTGGCATGGAAAACAAGTCCAAAACCAAGAACAAAAATCAAGCAATTTATGCCAATTAGGGTTCGACCAAAATGGCCTTTTCACATATGGATTCCAATTAACGTTTTAACAATTTAGGCATAACAAATGATACATAAAAGACTCACTTATCACTTCAAATCACCTAGCAAATTTGCCTTGCCACCCAATTTCTCAAATTCTTGCTATAGGCCAAAATCGACTACTTTCTTCAATCGAATTTTCTACAATAATGTAAACATCAATTAATCACCAATAAACATCCAATTGACTTATTCTATACTCAATTTATATATCCCAACTCATATACACAAAATCCAATTACACAACTTCACTTTAGGGTTTGAAAATTAGGGAAAAATTCTTAATACATCAATTGATGCAATTAAACCATTTACCCAATCCTACCAACATCTAATTAACCTAATTAAATCATAAAATTAAAAAAATGAACAATTTACCTAAATTTCTTCAAATGGCCGAAATTATAATGTTGGTGTTCTTGAATTTTTTTTGAATTTTTCTTTATTTTTTATGGTTTAATTTGGTGGATGATGGATTATTTGGTATTTATTTCATGATTCTAACACTTTCTCTTCACAAAATGGAAGAAAAATAAAATTGGAAAAGAGAAATGGAACTCACGGATGAAGAACTAGGAAAATGGCTAAATTTTTTATAAGGCAAGCTTATATAGTAAGATAAAAATGGCAAATTTTACTTTTAGTCCTTCAACTTTCCTTAATTTGCTTTTGATATATTTTCGCTTGGTAATTTATTCTGACAATTCCGTCGGGAATTAAATTTCAAAGTGAATGTTCAAATATCTTATTTTTATTAATTATAATTAATAAAAATAGTTTCAGAACCGTTCTGAAACTCAGACTGTCGAAATTTCACTATACTCCCAAAGTTTCCTTTATTTACGGTTTTATCATCGCTTACTTTATCAGTGTTCTTAAACGTTTTTCTCACCTTTCTTTTTACTGTATTTACACATGAATATATATTATCATTTATCCTCTTGCCAAAATCAGAAATTCATCCGTCGACCGCACTACTATTTTTGCAACATCCATATTGGTACCGACGATTTTCGAAAAAAATTCTCATTTTCACTTTAACTGAGTTTTCAAAATTATCATTAGTCATTTCGATAATTTTAAATCATATACTAAGAACTTTGTTCACAAAAACTTGTTATGCATATATAGGGTATTACATCTCCGTTTTTTATCTGTCGTTTAAGATTTTACATACATATGAAGACACTTATTAATTAGATTCAAAATGACTTATTTAATTTTATATCATTAATCTTATCTTAATTTAAGTTATTCTAATTAAATACTATAAAAATAAAATAGAAAAAAATGAATAAATATTGTTTTGAAAATTTAAAATGACAATTAAAAATATAAATGGATAAATTTTTAAAACGACAGATAAAAAAAATAAAGAGAATAAATTTATAATAATTTTTTTAAAAATTTTGTGTGGTTAGATAATTCTTATAAAAATTATGGTACTAATTATTAGTATTAAAAGAGAAAATTTTTTTTTTGAGACGTTACACTTATTTTTAGTAATATAACTGTGATTAGAGTCTTCTCTAATTTGAACATATTTCTTATTATGGTTATATCTGTACTTCTACGTGATTAAATTAACTTGTTTTAAACTTAATTTAACATAAATATCTTACTTCCAAACTTAAATTTAATTATGAAAACTTAATTCAAAAGGCTAGGGTTTATATAACCTAACATTAGGCTTTATTCTACATATATGTATATATATTCATTAAACTCTACAATTTTCTATCCGATTCTAATTTAGAATACATAATAATAAAAAGGAAACTAAAAAAGTAAATTTACCTCTATTAACAGTAAAACTCCAAATTCCCTTTGAATTTTCAAGTCTTCTTTAGTAATTAATAGATTAAGAAAGCATAAAATCTACCAAAGTTTGGATTTAATTCAAGTTTTAGTGTTTAATTTTAATGGAAAGGTGAAAGAAAAGGAGGGGAAAAGGCATGGGAATTTCGGCCATAGATAGTGAAGGGAGAATAGTTTTTTGTTAGAATTTTCCATCTTATCCCATTTAAAGATATTTTAATATTTTAGATATTTTTAATTTGGCCCCTCAACTACCATCTATTTAGACATT
>CANXYC011566186.1:0-10557 GCA_948193065.1 Aleurites moluccanus
TTCTGTTCTTGTAAGCCTAACCACATGATGATTCTTACCCATGTTCTTAGAATTGATCTTTCCTTTGGATTAATATATATGTAAATATATTTCTTTCATATTACATGTTCATATCTTACTGAGTTGAAGGCTCACTCCTCTTCTGTGGATTTCAGGTGATAGTGTAGCTCGTGAGGGAGCTAGTAGAGAAGATCAAGCTTCTTGATTTATTCCTCCAAGAAGCCTCATTGTAATTATTTTGAAATATATTTATGTATATTTATTGAATGGTATTATGGTATTGTATGTATTGGGAGTATACTCTAGAGCTCCGTAGTTAGTTATTAAAGAGGACACAATTTTGATGTATAAATTGTTACATTTTGGGTTGCCCTTGTTCTTTAGTAATGTGGGATACATCTTTTGATCAGTAAGGAACAAGAGGGAATTACGAAATGATAAAAAATAAAGAGATGAATTATGCTTATATGGATCATAGAAATGAATATTGAATGATATCTATATTTGTTATGAATGTGTAATATAAATGAGATCCAAGATATGGGAGTTTTACGGGTTTATAGTGGCCTTAAGCTTACCCTTGCCTTAGGACCGTCGCACCACTGGAGTCGGGGTATGACAACTCTAGAATGGAGATTCTTGAGATATATGAGTTCTTAAAGTTCTTGAATGTATCAATCCTTTTCTCTTGTGTTATTATGATGAAATAAATGTTAAAGGATGAATATTAATGAGCTGGTAGGTGGTTGAGGCCATTTCTGAAGAAAGAAGAGAATAAGAGTTGAAAATGAAAGAGTTTGAAATGAAAAACGAAGCTATCATATATATAGGCCCAACACTTTCATGCTTGTGAAGAGGGGCTTCACGACCATGAAAGGAGTTGTTCACGTGGGTTCGAAGCACTTCTTCATAGCCGGGAAGGGACATTTCACGCCCATGAAGATGAATCTGAAAAGTTGGCCAATTTACACAGAAGCTTTTCTCATGGCCATGAATCATGTTTCACACCCATGAAGAACACTTCACACCCGTGAAAGGCTTGCTGATGAGAATCTCTCATGTTTTCTCCATTCTAACTTATCCAAATTCAATCAACTTATATATACATATGTTCAACACCTCAAATTCAGTCATAACTTATCATGTCTTAACATATAATCATTCTAGGAGTAATCTATACTCAATCATGATAAATTCTAGATTATCTACCATGCATATACACATACGTATGCTAACATTCATCAAACAGACACGAACAAACACATATTTGCTCTAATGTTCCAAGTACTGGGTATTACAGGTTAGGGGAAACTTAGTATATTGGATCATTTTATAGGAAAAAAAATAGTAATTAACCCTTATAATAAAGAATAATGGATTTAGAGTTTTGGGTGAATGGTAGTTATTCATCCCAATCATCTACATTTCTCTAATAAGTGATTAAATTAATGTTAGAAAATATGTTAAGATTCTAAAAGATGATTAGAATTATAAGAATTTATTATGTGTGAGCATTATTGGGTAAAATCCTAATTTTGAGTATTGAGGATTTGACATAGGAGGATAACTCAAGGGAATAGAGAAGATTATTGTATACATATGTAATTGAGGGATTTACAAGGATAATTTACTTTGAGGTAAGTATAAACATTACACATGCATGTTGTTCTTTGAAATTGATTGTTCAATCATTCCCTTTATATATTTATTTAAATCTCCATGTTATGAAATATTGTATTGTTAGCCTATTTAATGAATTTCCCATGATGTTCTTAATTTGATGATAACTGATTCCATGAAATCACCTTAATTAATGTGAATGACTTGGTCATCCTTTCTTAGACCAAGCTCATACGAAACCTAGTTGTTAATTTGAATGAATTCATGTTCATATGTTGAAGGTCTTGTGACCAATATAATTCTTTGAGAAATCCAAGTTATTTGACCTTATGATATGCATATGTATAGAATGCTCTTCCCAATGAGAATAAATTCATTGGTCCATTGTGCACTTTACGAGCCCAGTTGATAGGATTTTTATTAGTGTTCCACCTAAAGGGGGCCATGAGCTTTAAGCATATGCTTGGCTAAGCATATGTGACACGATATGGTAGCAAGGCTACCGATACATTATGATTATGATAGTTCTATCTTATGATTTGTTTGATAGTGTTATTCAGTTGTAAGCACTCACATTCTTTGTAAGCATAACCCTATGATACTTTCATACCTATGTTCCTTTGGTTTGACCTATGCATTGCATGTTTATGACTTACTGAGTTGAAGGCTCACTCCTCTTATATGGATTTCAGGCGATAGTGTAGCTCATGAGGGAGTTAATATAGAAGACAAAACTTTTTGATCCTTTTCTCCAAAAAGACTCTATGTAATTCTTTAATAATCCATTATTTTGTATTGATGTAATTATATATGTATGAGGAGTATACTCTAGAGATCCATAGTTAGATATTCATGATGATACTATTTTGATGTATAGATTGATATTGTGAGTTGTTCATTTTTCCTTATTGATGTGGGATGTATCTTTTGATCGGTAAGGAATAAGAGGAAATCATATGGTAATGTAACCAAACGTATAAATGATGATTATATGATTCATAGGATTGATTATGCATGATGATAACTATGTATAATATGGATTTATGTTATGTATGAGATTCAAGATATGTGTGTTCTATGGGTTTATGGTGGCCTTAAGACTATCCTTGTCCTAGAACCGTCACACCACTGGAATTGGGGTGTGACAAATGCCAACTATAAAACAAAGCAATGGAAACAAATTATATTTATAATAAATATTGTTGGTTCAAAGAAATACCAACTTAACAATTGCATATATATGCTTAGAATGAGTATTAACGAAAGAATCATATATATATATATATGCAAATACAAACAAAACACATATATATAACTCATCTCCATAAAGCCACAATCAAAACCAAAGCTCGAAATCCTTTAATTAAGCTCCAAATCAACTTAATTGCACTTAATGCTCCAACCCTAACACATTACAATAATTTACAAATTTAGGGTTTTCCTTACTCAACATTACCCATAACAAATTCTTGCAATTAAAGACTCTCTAAAACTTATCTAGATAGTTCTTAAACTTAATTTAACCATTCCTTAAGAAAATCATGAAAGAATAGAAGAATTGATGTTATTCATATTACTATTCACCATTTGCCCTAATTCTTTCAACAATCAAAATCTATAGTAATTAATGCATTTAATATACTCCCCATAACTCATACATAACTATTATAATAATATATAACCTCAAATCATAACAGAAATCTAATTATGGAGAAAATACCTCTTTCTCTTGAAATGGAGATTTTGAAGAAATCTTGACTTGGAATGAGTTAATAGCTTTCTCAAAGTATTGATCTTCCAAAATGAAGCATTAATGTGAGTATTAATGCTCTAGAAATACATATGAAACAGATTTAGGATTTGGTGGTTTATGTAATATTTGTCATTTTGTTATATTTTATTTATTGAGTAATTGATGAATTCAAATTTAATTAAGGATATGAATGTTATGAGGAAATTAGAAATTCTGGTTGCGGGAATTGTGATGGTTAATTGTATGTTTTTAGAGAAATAATTTGGTAAAATGTAAAACATGAAAGTTATGATTTTATGTCTTAACTGAAATTCTGTAAAATGACTTGGTAGAATTTTGTGTGTAATGAGTTATGTCCCTTTGAGTAGGATTGGTCTGGTTGAGTGTTTCTGCAGGAAGTCTCTGTTTGTTTGAAATTACTGGGAATGACTGAGGCATTTTGAGCTAAAGGTGTAAACATGAAAAATGTTTCTTTATGTGTTGTGTTATTGGCTATAAAATTTCAGAATTTTTGGATAAGTATATCTCAGTGTAGAGTGGATTTCCTCAGGACTTTTTGGATGGATTTTAAGGTAGTAAGTATGGGTGAATTTGGAGAGTCACCGTGGTATGTGTAGTCGCTCTTATGATTTAAATTTTGGATATGTTGAGACCCTGCATGTCAATTTTAATTGGAAAAAAGAATCAGAAAGTTTGGACGTTTGCAGCTCAATTGCGAGCTGGTTAAGTATAAGTTGCTGAGGAAGAGTTTTAACTTGGTAGGATCTGATTAAGGCGAGCCAGCAAGATGCGAAGTGGCATTTTGCGAGCTAGCAATGTGAGCTGGTGAAGTGGCGAAGTGGCGAGGTGAGATTGTCGAAGTAGCAATTGGAGAAGAAGCATATGCGAGGTGGCATATACGAAGTGGAGTTTGGCCAAGAGGTTTTGGCAAAGAGGTTTTGGCGAAAAGGATTTGGCGAAGAGGTTTTGGTGAAGAGGTTTTGGCGAAGAAGATTTGGCGATGAAGATTTGGCGAAGAGGTTTTGGCGAAGAAGATTTGGCAAAGAGGTTTTGGCGAAGAAGATTTGGCGAAGTGGAGTTTGGCGAAGAGGAAAGGCGAGGTGGCATTATGTGAAGAGGCGTTATGCTAAGAGGGAATGTGTGAAGTGGCAATTTGAAAGTAGAGTTTGGCGAAGAGAGAGATAGGCGAAGTGAGTTAGCAAAAACGCGAAGAGGTATTGCGAGGTGGAATACGCGAGGAAGAGTTCGCGAAGAGAGTTTGGCGAGGCAACATATGCGAGGTGACATATGAGAGCTGGATTAGCGAAGTGGCATTGCCGGATCAGTTTGGCGAGCTGGGAATGGCGAGTTGGCATGTGCGAGGTAGCTTTGCCGAGGCAGATTGGCGAGCTGGCAAGCGAGATTTCTGGGGCAGTGGTCTATTTAACCCCAGCTACCCAGTATCATTTTCATGATTTTTCCTTCCTTCTTTCTTCATTAATTTCAATCTTTTCTCATATTAGTCCTATTTTATTTTCTAAGGCATTAATACTCAAATTAATGCATTAGACTTCTAGATTATTGTATATTAAGGCAGAAATCATCAGATTTAAGCAAGAAATCTCAGGAATTTTAGTGTTGAGAAAATAAGGTAAATTTTCTTCTAAAGTTATTTTCTTTTAGATTTATTTAAATCTGTTGGTTAGAATAATTAATATAAGGTGTATAGAATTTATTACAAGCAATTTGAAGCTATTAATGGTAATTAATGTTAGAGAAATCAGAATTTATGGACTGTCATGAATAGTGGCATGAACAGTAACTCCGAATTAAATGCAGATTTTTCCTTAAGAGATAAATTAAATTAATGTTAGGAATTAAGAATAGAGACCCTAAGATGGTTAAATATTCAGAAATCATGTTAAATATTATTTATTTGGAGAAAACCCTAATTTTGAATAATTGGAAAATTTCTTAGGAAGAGGAAATCAAAGTAATTGAGGAGTTGGAATTGAGCAAGTTGCTAAAGAAATTTAAGTGAAATTGTGTAAGAGGTAAGTATGAACATCTCATTTGATTATCGTTCTTTGAAATAATATGACCAAGTATTCTTATATTTGTTCATCCATATTTATATATTTGTATAATGTGAATAACTTGATCAACCTTCTTGGATCAAGTTCATATGCTTCTTACTTGTTAAACTTGATTTGAATGATGATTTATGTTGATGGTCTTGCGACCAATATTCTTCTTATGAGATTGAAACCACATGACCCCATGGATAGAATGCTCTTCCCAATGAGAGTAAATTCATTGGTCCATAGTGCACTTTGGGAGGCCAGTTGATAGGGTTTTTATAAGTGTTCCACCTAGAGAGGACCATGAGCTCTAGGCGTATGCCTGGCCAAGCATGCGTTCACGTTAAGGTAGCAAGGCTACTGATACGTATGATATGACATGAGATCAGTTCTATCAGATGATATTTGATAATGCCATTCTTTGTGGGCATTTTATATTCCAAATAAGAACCATGATTTGATTTGAGATATGATTTGATAGTGCTAATTATTATAAGCACTCATGTTCCTTCAAATAAAACTTGAGATTCTTACATACCAAGTTATAACCAAATATTTGTACATGATTATGATTTGATATTCAGAATTCTTAATTTATGATGTTCATATCTTACTGAGTTGAAAGCTCACTCCTCTTTTGTGGATTTCAGGTGATAGCTTAGCTCATGAGGGAGCTAATAGAGAAGATCCAGCTTCTTGATTCTTTCTTTTAAAGAAGCCTGCATTGTAATTATTTTGAAATATGATTATGTATGTTCATTAGATGGTATTATGACATAATATGTATTGGGAGTGTACTCTAGAGCTCCGTAGTTAGTCATTTGAGGACGATAATGTTTTGATGCATGAATTGTTACCTTTTGGGTACTCTTGTTCCTTAGTGATGTGAGATACATCTTTTGATCAGTAAGGAACAAGAGAAAACTATGAAGTGATAATGGTAAAGATATGATTGATGTTTATTTGAATTTATAGAAATAATCATTGTATGATATTATATGGTGTTTATAATTGATATAATTATGTATGAGATTCATGATATGTGAGTTCTACGGGTTTATGGTGGCCTTAAGCTTACCCTTGCCCTAGGACCGTAACACTACTGGAGTTGGAGTGTGACAGAGGTGGTATCAATGCTCTAGGTTTACAATCCTTAACATAGAAAATAGATAGAGATGCATGAGCACTAGTATAAGTATTGATTAAGATAACTACGGAGCATAGGATCATGTCTCGTCCAATTGTGTCTTCCTTTGATATATATATATATTTGCGTTAAGTATGCCTAGTGCGTCTGCTAATGTTTGTTCTTCTTATCAGTATGTGGTAGAGGACGAGGGTGAGGCCGTCCTAGGCAGAAATTTTCTTTCGAAGAGGGTTCAGTAGGTGGGGATAGAGGAGATGAGGTTCCTCATGTGCCACCAGTAGATGTAGGTCATATGGCATAACAGTTAGACTAGCTGCAGAGAAACTATGAGGTATTAGCTGAGTTTATTACTCAGCAGGCTCCTCCAGGGCAGGTAGTTCCAAAAAACCTTGTTCCTCCGGTAGTTCCACCATCAGTAATGCGTTAAGAAGAAGAAGTATCCTTTGAAAGATTTCTTAAGCTGAAGCCATCAGAATATAAGGGGGAAGTGGATCCTACAGATTTTCGGGGAGAGATAGAAGAGATAGTTCATATTCTACGGATTTCGGACAAAAGGGATATTGAATTTGTGGGGTATTTAATGAAGGCAGAAGCAAAGGACTATTTCAAGAGAAGCATTTCTGGTATGCTTCGGGATAATGAAGATTTATCATGGGAGAGATTTAAAGAATTGGTTCTTGATGAGTTTCTTCCAAAGAGTGTAAAAGACGCTAAATCCATCGAGTTTGAGAGGTTGGTTCAGACTCCAGGTATGACTGTGTCCGAATATGCAAAGAAATTCAGTCAGTTGAGTAAGTTTGCCCCAGCCCTTGTGCCTACAGAAGCGGCACAGATTTAGCGGTTCCGTAAGGGATTGGTTGCTTCATTGTTTAAACTTCTAGCTGCTCTGGAATTTGATTCTTATTCCAAATTGGCAGATAAAGCAAGAATAATTAAGAACAGGGAAATGGAAACCAGATCAGAGAGGCAAGAGAAGAAGAAGGCTAAAATTGGAAGTTCTTCTAGGCAGGATAGTGGGGTAAAAAGTATGAATATTTTGCCTCACTCGGCTTCTCAGGGGGGATTGAGAGGACCACCAGGGAGATCCCAGCAGAGACCGAATTCCTCTAGATTTGTTCCTCAAGTGAGCCATAGTGCAGCCAATTCCGCACCACCTAAGACTAATCCTTCTTTTCCTATATGTGGTAAGCTTCATAGAGGACCTTGCTTCTTTGGGTCAGGCGCATGTTATGGGTGTGGACAGCATGGTCATCTTCTTAAGGATTGTCCACAACCTTCTTTTAGAGTTAGACACTAGGCTTCTCAGGCTACAATTCAGATGAGCAGAGAGAGGAGCATCAGTCAGTAGCCATGAGGAGGTAGAGGTAATTTGGGCAGAACTGTTGAGGTTGGCAGAGGATCAGGTCAACATGAGTCTCAGGCTTCAGGATTAGCTCCTATGGGTAGAGGGAGAGGGAGAGTTTTTGCCTTGGCACAACACAAAGCCCAAGCATCCAATACAGTGATTATAGGTATTCTTCTGATTCAAGCTTTGAATGCTAGAGTATTGTTTGATTCGGGAGCTATGCATTCATTTGTATCATCATGTTTTGCTAAGAAGTTGCATGTGCCCTTTAAATTGCTTGATAATGTGTTGGTTGTTTCTACTCCTTTAGAAGAAGACATTGAAGTTCAGAATTCCTATCCATCCTATGTGGTTAGCATAGGTGGCAAGAGCTTGAATGTGGATTTAATTGAACTGCCAGTGTTGGAGTTTGATATAATTTTGGGCATGGATTGGTTATCCAAGCACTATGCTATTATAGATTGTAATGGGAAGAAGCCTATCTTTAGCCACCTTCGGGTGAGGAATTTGAATTTCAAGGGGAGCGGAGTGAAGCACCGTACAATGTTATATCTGCCATTGGGGCAAGAAGGTTGTTGAGAAAGGGTTGCTAAGGATATTTGGCATATGTCCGGGACACTATTAAGGAAGTGAGAAGTATGAAGCAGATTCCTATAGTCAGTGAGTTCCCGGATGTATTTCCTAAAGAATTGCCTGGTTTGCCACCGGATAAAGAGATAGAGTTTTGTATAGAGTTGCTACCTGGCACGAGTCTGATTTCTATTCCTCCCTACCGTATGGCACCAGTTGAGTTAAAAGAATTGAAGACTCAGTTGCAAGATCTGCTTGACAAAGGATTCATCAGACCCAGTAGTTCACCGTGGGGAGCACTTGTACTCTTTGTGAAGAAGAAGGATGGTTCTATGAGGCTATATATAGACTACAGGCAGCTTAACAAGGTCACTATCAAGAACAAGTATCCTTTGCCAAGAATAGATGATTTATTTGATCAGTTGCAAGGTGCAAGTTATTTCTCCAAGATAGACTTGAGGTCAGGTTACCACCAATTGAGAATTCAGAATGAGGATGTATCGAAGACAGCATTCCGGACTAGATATGGACACTATGAATTCTTAGTGTTACCATTTGGATTGACTAATACACCGGATGCATTTATGGATTTGATGAATAGGGTGTTCTGGCCATTCTTGGACAAGTTTGTCATTGTGTTTATTGATGAGATTCTTGTGTATTCAAAGAGTAAAGAAGAGCATGAAGAACATCTTAGAGTTGTGTTGCAGATTTTGAGAGAGCATCAGTTATTTGCCAAGTTTTTGAAGTGCGAATTCTGGCTTGAGAATGTGGGCTTTCTGGGGCATATAGTGAGTAAAGAAGGAATTAAAGTCGATCCTAGAAAGTTCGATGCAATTCTTAGTTGTCCTAGACCCACGAATGTTTCAGAAGTTAGAAGTTTCTTGGGTTTGGCAGGCTACTACATGAGATTTGTTCAAGACTTCTCTAAGATTGCAGCTCCTTTGAGCAAGCTCACTCAAAAGCAAATTAAATTTCTATGGTCAGATGCATATGAAGAGAGCTTTCAGAAGTTGAAGACTTGCCTTACCACGACACCTGTTTTAGCTTGTCGTCAGGTGAAGGAGGATATGCGGTGTATTGCGATGCATCGCGAGTGGGGCTTGGTTATGTGCTTATGCAGCATGGAAGGGTGATAGCCTATACTTTGAGGTAGTTAAGGAAGCGTGAGATGAACTATCCAACTCATGATCTTAAGATGGCTGCAGTAGTGTTCGCATTGAAGATCTGGAGACACTACTTGTATGGTGAAAAGTGTGAGATTTTTACAGATCATAAAAGTTTGAAATATATCTTCCAGCAGAAGGATCTCAACCTTAGGCAAAAAAGATGGGTTGAATTGCTTAAGGATTATGACTGTGAAATCTTATATCATCCAGGGAAAGCCAATGTTGTAGCGGATACACTGAGCAGGAAGTCCTTGGGGAGTTTATCCCATATTCAAGTGAGTAGAAGGTCTCTAGTGAGGGAAGTGCAGAGATTGCATGATATAGGAATTAGTTGAGAATTGTCGGATTCAAGAGTGCTTTTGGCAAATTTCCAATTTAAGTTGCTTCTCATTGATCAAATTAGAGAAGCTCAAGATAAAGACCATTAGTTGGTGAAGATAAAGAATGAAATGGGAACAGAAAAAGCTCTAGGATTTAATATGGATGATGGCTTGTTAAGGCATGGTAGTAGGCTATGTGTTCCAGCAATTGATGGGTTAAGAGATATGATTCTTAAGGAAGCACATCATGCCAAGTATAATATGCATCCAGGTGCAACAAAGATGTACCAAGATATCAAGAATTCATATTGGTGGAGTGGAATGAAAAGAGATGTTGCTGAATATGTAGCCAAATGTCTAACCTGTCAGCAAGTCAGGTTCGAGCATCAGAAACCATCGGGGTTGCTCCAAGAGTTGCCATTGTCGGAATGGAAATGGGAGAGGGTGACCATGGATTTCGTGGTCGGACTGCCAAGAACTTCAAGGGGTTATGACTCAATATGGGTCATTATGGATAGATTGACCAAGTCAGCCCATTTCTTGCCAGTCAAGATGACTTATGGAGTTTCTCAA
>CANXYC011566465.1:0-11261 GCA_948193065.1 Aleurites moluccanus
AAAACAAACTGCGTTAGCTAGGACAACCTATAAATAAAAATTTCAGGATTTAAAAAAAACTTGCATAATTGAGTATTACAAGATACTCTGATCATCTAGACTAAAAAATATATTTAAAGATAGATTTTGAATTTAGTAAAAGATAAGGCCTCTTATGATCATAATTTAACAAATTAATATCAAGTTTTTATTGGAAAAACTTTGAAGGCAAGCACATAGAATTCGGGTTTTAAACAAAAAGGATGTTAATTAGAGGAGAAATTGTGGTTTCACATAGATCGTTTTGCAAAAGAGAAAACTATTTATTAAAAAGAACTATTTTAGATAATATAGAAAGAAGTCGCAAGGAAACACAGAGAAAATTATCAAAATTTTATACATGTTGAAATGGAGAAGGTCAAAATTACTTTGATCCTACACTAATAGGTATCACACTTTTATAGGAAAATTGGCATATAAAACTGTGGGTAAATTGACAAGTAAAAGAAAAATACTATGAAATATATACAAATTGTTAATTATATATGGCATATACGTAAGTTTGACGTGTAAATTCTTACTTATATATGGTATATATATAAATTTGGTGTATAAATTTATAATTATATGTAATATATACATAAGTTTAACGTGCAAATAATTCACGTATTTATAATAAAATTCATCTCGATTTTCATTATCATTAATAAAAAAAATTAATAATAATTACACAAATTCAAAGATTTATTTGAAGTTCGAATTTTAATCGAAATATAAATTTAGGATTTTAGTAATAAATATTACTCTAAACACATCAAATGTGCAATATATTGCCAATTGGTTGATTCTTTTTGGTTCACAAGGAAGAGGAACTCCAACTTAAAATTTTAACCAAGTTGACATATGCACCTTTTGCCAAGTTATGCCTGTGGATTCAACTCAACGACAGAGCAAGGAACAAAATGTCTTCCCAGTTTTATTAACAATAAAAGGCTAATCGATGTATAACATAACAGTTAGCGCATATTCACCTAGATAATAGATCTGAGATGGATTCTCCCTCCCCACTATTCAAAAAAAAAAAAAAAAGCAAAATCAAATTAACCGATTGAATGAA
Organism: Aleurites moluccanus; assembly: GCA_948193065.1. Lineage (NCBI taxonomy): Eukaryota > Viridiplantae > Streptophyta > Magnoliopsida > Malpighiales > Euphorbiaceae > Aleurites > Aleurites moluccanus. Next base: position 1,097 of record CANXYC011566465.1, read on the forward strand.
TCACTTTAGTTTATTTAGGCTTGTTTTTTTTTTCATTTTTTTTTCAATGTATTCCTTCTATTCGAAAGACGTTAATCTCATAGATGATACAGCTTGATTTGAATAATGTAAGTGTAAATTTAAAACAGTGTATAAGAATAATCTAAGCTATTATTCAGTTACAACAAATTTAAGAATAGAAATCCCAAACCATTGGCAATAAGAGGGCAACTAACTAAAGTAGTTGGAAAAAATTAATTAGAAGAAAAAAATGGCTGTTAGCCACTGATTAATTTTATTTTGTTTTTTTGGTTAATGATTCAATTTAGCAAATCCATGCAAAATCAAATATATAACATATTTTTTTTTTTTATTCATGCAATTAGGTCTTTTGTGGCAAAAATATGAAAATAAATCACATATGATATACCAACACCGTCAAAACTTAAAATCATACTTATTTCATGATCCTTCCAATATAAATTTCCCCAAATTACAATAGCAGAACAGAATGTTCTGCACCATCCATCATTTGCCACCCAATTCAATGGCAGCAAAAAAAAAAAGAATCTTTTGTCGTGAAAATGAAAATAAAAGACCATCCAACAAACCCCATTTCCAATCTGACTACCTTCAAGAACCTAACTACACAAAATAATCTTTGTCAATCCCAGAACTAAAGAGGACACAGTAATGAAAAACAGAGTCACAAAATCTCTTGCAGACCATTTCCTTACGACTTTTGATTCCACACGCAAACTCTTAGCTCTTCTAAGCGCATCAACTTCCTTCAGAAGATCAAATTCCACCCCTTTCTTCTTCAATTCTTCTACACACTTAGCCAATAACTTTCCATCTTCTTTCTCTCTCTCTAACAACTTCTCCAAGTGGCATTCTACATCTGTTTTATATCGAACAGCCCAAATTATTCCCAAAGAACACAAAAGGGAACACAATAATGGGATCCATGATCTCTTGCAAGAGGACCCACTTCCAGGTGCATCTCTTGAGGATGAATTGAAGAGGAGAAGCAGAGCAATAGAGTGGAAGAGGAAGAAGAAGATATAAAGCTGTGTAATTTCTTTACCAACAGAATCTATTTGGGTTTCTTTAAGAGCAATTCTGTTTAGAATTAACTCCTCTTCTTTGAGCCATTGCTTCAAAAGGAGCTTGTGGGTCGGTGTTTCTGCTATTTGGTGAAGTGGGTGCGGTGGTTTTGGCTCCATAATTGATGGGTTTGTGCTCTGGTCTTCCATGATTGTGAATTTGTAGAGGGAGACAAACAATGAGTGAATGAAAAATTGAAGAAGAGCGACAGTTTGAGATTTAATTTCGGTTGACTTCAATGAAGAGAGAGAAACAGTAAGGGAGCCTCCGTTTTTGAATCGGTGGAGTTAGGGGGTTTCTGAATCTTAGCAACGGTCGAATTTTGGGGAAGTTAATATTTGTGTTGTGGAAGAGCGAGTGAAAGTCTATGAATAATGATTATGAAGGTTTAGTTTAAAATCTTAATGGATGAAATGACAGATTTGTCCTACAACGGTCATGTAATTTTATACTCCTTTTTCTTTTAAAATGCTTTTGGACTTAGTATATAAATAAATTAAATAAATAAAAAGCTTTGTAGAATTTACTTTTTCTTTTTTAGTATAATTCTCACCAAACTATCTTATATATAATATTAATTTTTTTATTTATAATATTCTTTTAAAATTTCAACTTATAATTTTTACTATTATAAAAAATAATATGAAACAATTATTTTATTAAGTGAAGATAATCTAATTATTTATTTTTTTGAAATTGCAGCTGATATATTATAAGAAAAATAGAATAATATATGACTAATTAATATTTTATTAAGAATTAAAAAATTATTTTTTAAAATAAAAATATTATTTTATTAATTTTATAAATTTTAAAATTAAATAATAATTTTATATTAAAAAATTTTAAAAATTAAGAGATTGTACGTGCTATCCATTATAATTAAATTCATTATATGTATGTAATAATAATATTTTCTTTAACAATTAAAAAAATTATTTTCACCAAATTTCACATATTAAGACAATATAAGTTATATTTTATATCACATCAATGATTTATCTATTAACATAACTTGATTAATCTCTTTGTTCTATGGCAATTAAATATTGATAAGAAACTTTAATTAAATAAGAAAAAATTATCTCAATCATAGGTTTAAGATCTCTCTCTCTCTCTCTCCCTCTTTTTATTTCTTAACAAATATGCATTTATATTAAATTTATTTTTATTAGCATGAATTGTTGCAGAAAAAAAAATTAGGTGATCAATATATAATAACTAAGGTAAAATATATATATATATATATATATATATATATATACACCATGCAAGTACAATATTAATTACTGTCTTGTAGCTTATTTTTACAGAACAGTTTCTAAGCCAAAAGTAAATTTTTGTTGATCATCATCAGAATATTAAACGACAGTATACTAATGACGTTTGAAGAAACAAATCATTAATTAATTACCTTTTAGCCTAACGCAAACCATAGACAGAGACAGTCTCCAACTTCAGTGGGGCTGTCGGCATTAGAATGGGCTGTCGGCATTAGAATAATGATCGCCTGGAAATTATTGAGTCGATATATACACACAGATGGACCTTTTCTTTTCTTTTCTTTTTTTTTTCTCTTTCAATATGTCTCTGACAATTATTGAAATTAAATAAGAGACAAAAATATATAAAATAATTATTATTTATTGTCTATATATAATAATAATAATATTGTTACAAAGCACTTCATGAAATTCAAAACAGAAACAAAATTATAACATAAATATATATGAAGAAGAAATTATGGGATGGCCCCAGACAATAATGAAACTGTATAATAAGAGGAATCATTTGAATTTGAGTGATGAAGATGATAAGTACTACTTAAATTCATCTCTTCAAACTGCAAATACACAAAATTTCTGAGCTCTTGTTTGCAAACCCAAGCTGCCAATTTCTGTGTATCTCTCATGCTTTCTAAGTGTATATACATATAAAACAAAGCCAAAAACACCATACAAACAGCATACAAAACTTTCGACGAATTGAAATATATATAATAAGCAACCAACGTTAAATAATACATTCTTCTATATATATGAAGAAGCAGAGAATAGAGAGATATATATAGAGGGAGAGGGCTACTTAATAAAATCTCTACCATTAGATGCAGATGTTATGTTGGTGGGCGACAAAAGCGTGGATTTTTATTAAATATATACTATTTATTACTGTTGGAAAATCAGTTCCAGAAAGGACTGCATTTAAGTGGATGATTTGAGCTCATACTTTAAATGCGAAGTTTGGTCCACATATAAACCCTAAATTTTATATATTATATTTAAAAATTTAAATTTAACACATTTATAATATATTTTAGCTGTTTAAATAATTTTTATTAAGTATAAAAAATATATCAATATATTTATTATATCAAATACTATTAAAATATAATTTTTTAAAAATTTTTAAAAATCTTTTAATAAATTAAAATAAGATACATAAAAAATTACTGTATAAAAATATACAACATCCATCAACCCCAATTTATTAGTCTTACAACTCTCAACAGTGCAATATTAATCATTCAACCACGCAAATATATGTGATTTGTTGTTGATAATGAATTATTATTGATTATAACTTTATCATTATATTAATTATGTACATGTGATTTGGTTTAGCAATAACTTTGGATTATATTTAATATATATCACTTGATTTGTTACTGGATGGTGACAATTAATTAGAAATGGAAACTAACCCAATAACTTTTCAATATAGTTCTAATAAGTTTGTAAGCCATTAGTTGATATATGTACTATTGATGTTTGGCTAATTAATATAATTATGTACATGATATGCTATTAAGTCAAATTATTATAAATCACTTTTTATCATAAAAATAATTGATTAATCCATTGATATTGTCAAATAATTATAATATATATATTTTAATAATGAGATGATATTTATCTCTAACACCAAATTAATTTATATTTTTAATTTATTAAAAAAATTTAAATGAATCTAATTTATTATATAAAATCATGAATTATATCCGATTAAATATTTTTAATTAATAACTATCCATAAAATTAATATAATAATTAACTATTTAATTCATAAATTTATATCATAACACATTAATATATAATTTATTGATTTACTAATAAGTGTATATTTGAATTTTTTTAATTACTCAAAATATCTGTTATTTCATTATCCGTATAAAAAAAAAATGATAAAGTGTAATTAAAAGGCGGGCCTGGCTTGCTAACACGTATCTGATGGTCTCAAAGACAGACACGTTTGCGTACTTAAATTGTGAAAGGAAAACAACAACTCCCACGCATCTGTCTGGACGACATGGAAAGATTGCGCATGTCCATTGAATGTTTCAGAAACCACAAATTTTCATTTCTATAAGAAAAAAGAAAATGAAAAAAAGAAAAGAAAAAGTGTAAGGTAGTTGAATGTTGAAATTGAATCTCAGATCATAATCGCAGAGTTATGAAAGATGGCCCATTCACCAATCATATATATCATAACAGTTTCATTTCAATTATTGAGGCTAACTTCAATAATGGCACTATATATAAAATTTTGTGGTGAGGTGAGATATAATTTAAGAGCGTTTTATTAATATTTATTTATATTTATAAATAAATAATTTCAAATTGATAATTTAATAAGTTACTAAACTTATATAATGAATAAGTCATTGTGAAATTTTTTATTCAGATTATTTTCCAATGTATTGAAATTTCATTAATTTCCAAAGTCGTGAAGTTGCATCAAGGATCATCAACGTTGCCACAATAACTTATATTTTGTAAATTTTCCTGTTTCTTTCAATTAAATTATTAATAGAATATTCCAATAATTAAGTAAATTTTAATGCTTATAAGCAAATCAAGAGTTGAATCCTTTTGATATGACAAGAAAAATATATTTCTTCTAACTATAATAACTCTTTTTAACCTTTTTTTTTTTGGTAAATTTGAAACAAGAAAATTATACATTGACTTAACAGCCATTAATTTGAGGAGAAAATTTTTTGATAATGAACTCAAAAGGTAAATGGAAAAATATTAGATTCCAGCTCAAGGGATAGAAACACACTTTTCTAATATTATATTAAATTTTTAATAATGGACACAATGAGTAAATGAAAAAAGATTAGATTTATAATAAATATCATTGACTTTAGAATGATTTTAAGATATGAAGATAGCTAAAAGTTAAAATTAGCTATTAAATAATTATCTTTTAAATTTATATATATTTTTTATTATTTGATTATTTTTTGAATGCAGGACATTTAATGTCTCAACAAAAAGAAACTCCACCTGCGGACTAAAAGCTTAAAGTCAATAAGAAAAATACAGTCCCTTCATCAGGAATTCAATTTCAAGATGGTGATATCAAGCAAGTGCCTGATTAGATATAGTAAGATAGCTCTATTAATATTTCATGACAGAACATAGTAACGAGCAAACATTTATGCCTATGTCTCTTCCTTTTCTTTTTTCCCCTTTCCTGTACATGCGTATGTACAGATTATATTACTCTCTTTGTTCAAGCTTCTGTACAATTTGTATATTTATATATATATATATATACACACACACACTGGGATATTTTAATTAGACTCGATAAACCATGCCCACTTCAATCAATGAGGTGTGTGGGATCCCGAGTGCAGATGCAGGGCACCTGCTATTGCGTCTGAGGAAAGTATAAACAATGTTAATGGCAAATTTCTTGATAAAAGATGATGCCTCATTGGCTCTTACACTTGTATTGCCAATCATGTAAGCCAAACCAGCTTCTTTTGCTTCCATCAATTCCCCAACTTCTTTACTCGTATCCAAATTTAGTTGAAAGCTCACTCTTCTTCTCCCTGTTCGCCCGCTTCCCTTCTCTGCTGCTTCTGCTTTTGCCATTTCTTTGCTCTGCTTTTCCCATTTCAGGAACCCTGAAATGTTTTCTATCAGATGAGTTTCCAAGTCATGGCTGTCCCTCATGTCCTTGTACCCGTACCTGAATAGTATGATCAACCAATTATGTCAACATTATAAAACTCGTGTGTGCGGTTGGATTCAAAAGTTAGAATTTTAGCTTTCAATGTTATTTTTAAGGTATAATCAACATCACACCACTTAACGCTTATCATGTGCTAATTGTTTTCAGAATAGTTATGTATCCAACTTTTAATCATAAATGAAGTATGACCACCAGTTTCTGTTTTTCTTTACCAAACAACCTTGGATTAGCGGTTGAGATGTCAACCTTCAGAATAATAACCCACAAAACTAAAACAGAATTCGGGGCTGAATTTTACCTAACAATGCACCGGAAAAAGGAGAATTCTGAGGATCCAACCCTGACAATATGGAAACGTTCACTAACTGGAACTTTTGGGATCATCAAAGACTGAAGGGTCACAAATATGAGAATCTGATGGAAAGCAGGAAAATTGGTGACAAAATGAGCAAACATTGGAGGAACACCACAGGTAACATCAGTGTAAACTAGGCAAATTCCTGGAACCCTTGCAATTCCAAGGTTTGATCCAAGGTTCATCAGGCTGTCCAAGCTAACCTTGTTCTCCAACTCAAATTCCAGCTTTTTTGAAGTCCCATAACGCCAGATTGACATTAAAGACAGTATTACTAGAGAGACAACCAGAGGAAGCCACCCTCCTTTGTGTACTTTGGCAAGGCAAGCACCGAAATAAGATAATTCCACAAATCCAAACACCAAAACAAATGCCAAAGCCCATAAAACATTTCTCTTCCAAACAGTGCTAATGACAAAAAACATCAATAAAGTTGTCACGAACATTACTATAATCACAGCAAGACCTGTATATGAACAGCAAAATCAATTACAATTCGCATTTGAAATTAATTATATTGATAGAGAAAGATATATAGCACGAACCATATGCATTGCCAATCATTGCAGTGTCTCTGATTCCAATAACAACAGCAAGACAAAACATCATTAGTGTCCAGTTCGCTTCTGGTATGTAGATTTGGCCATGTATGTTGTTTGATGTGTGTACAATCTTTACTCTTGGGAAACAATTCAATGCCCTACATTGGCTAATTATAGAGAAAGTTGCTGAAATTATTGCTTGGCTTCCCACCACAGTTGCAAGAGTTGCAATGATAAACACTGGCCAAAACATGACCTCTGAATAGGACAAGGTCAAGCAAAAAAGAACAAGGGAGATCCAAAATTAAACAAAATTACCCTATAAATATTATCAGTTTATAGATATATACTATATATTTAATCCTTAACCTGGTATAGCCTTGTAAAAACTTCTCTGAAGATCCTCTTTGTGCTTGGAGAGATAGGCAGCTTCACCCATATAAGCCAGAACCAAGCAAGGATACACAACGCCTGTAAATGCAATCTGTTTGAAGAACAAAGTATCAGTAATTCAATATTTATGTGTTTCTATTCAAAAGCTTAAAACATGAGAAATTTAAATTGAAGGATGCTAGGAAAATGGATACCCTGAGAGAAAGCGGTGAGAAATGGCCAAGATCAGCAAACATAGCTTCTGAGCCTGAAGAGAACAATCAGTTATTTCCAGGGTTGCGAGGTTGCAAGTTCAAACTCCAGTCGGAAAAATATATTAGTAATTTTGCCTTGCAACTAACCTGTAACACAGAGAACAATGCCTCCAAGTGAAATCCATCCACTCTTTCCAGCTTTCTGGAAAAATTTATAGATATAATATGGAGATAAAGCCTTGATAACACCAGGATTCAAATGAAAAATATTGTAAATGCCAACTCCACCAAGACATAGCAGCCAAGCTAACAAGATTGGAGCAAACAGAAACCCAACTCTATGTGTTCCATAATGTTGCAGTGCAAAAAGCGCCACTAGAACCATACAGGCAATTACCACAGTATAATCTGAAATACAAAAACATACTTTAAGTGAACTTGGCAAATCCAAACAATTTAGACTGTTATTAACGTAATTGCAGAGATGTCATACAAAACATAGACAAAATAGAATCTAACAATAGCAGCTCAGGATGAGAATTGTAGCCTACTGTCATGTAAATTTGGGATCTTAATTTGGATTCCATAGACAGCAGATAAAACTGCAAAATGAAAATGGTGAATTTGCCGTAAGAATCAACAATTGCAAAAAAACTCACTATTGAAATGCTATAGTGATCTAATCAGAATTCAGAAATCGTAGTACCTGACATTGTTGGCGTCAATATTCCATCACCAATAACCATACTAGTTCCTAGCAGAACAAGCAATAGCAAAACAACGCGAGAAGAAGGATGCTTTTCAAAGAATTCCTTTATAAGTAAGCTAGTTCTTGTTTCCTTGGTAGGCACAGAAGAATCTTGAGAAGAGACAACACTTTCATGCCCTATTTGCGAGCTCTCTAAAAAGCCCATCTTGGATCGTCGGCAAAGCAATGAGTACAATGCAAATGTTCCTCCTGTATAAAATTTGCTCTCGACAAAAAAAAAATGAGCTCTAATCATTTTGCATCTATAATATGGTTAAACTTAAAACAAATAAATATTTATATATTTGAATTTGGAAGGGTAAATATGAGCACCTTCACCATTGTCATCTGCACATAACACAAATATAATGTACTTGCAAAGAGGGACGATAGTCAAAGTCCAGAAAACTAGAGAAAGTACCCCAAAAATCTCATGGTCCTCTTCATAGAGCTGTGAACTCCCAGAGAATGTGCTTTTGTAGACATAGATAGGGGATGTGCATAAATCCCCATAAACAACCCCAAAACTCTGGTAGGCAAGTAACAGAGTGCTTTTGTAAAGCTTCTGCATATAATTCAAGAACAAGAAACTTTGGAATCTTTATCAAATTTCATATATAGATTTTAATGATCATCGTAGAAAAAAATGAATAAAACAGCAACAGAGTCAATAGAGACTGCGAAATCGAGTAACACAGTGAAAGTGCCATCAACCCATTCAAGAAAAATATATAAACTCCCTGTTTGATTGCATAGAAAAGGTTACGAATACAAAAGGAAAAATTCCCCTTAACAGAATTCTCCAAAGCAACAAGAACTTTCTTTCACTTTCTCAGAAACCAGATAAAAAGCAAGAAGAACCATGTATGCATTTGAAAAAATAAAATAAAAGACTAAAAGAAAAGACAATGCAAATATAACTTACCAGTCGAGATTCCTGAGTTCTAAAGCCCGATTCTTGATCCATTTTTTCCCCTAATGTCTAATTCTTTAAAACTTCAGTTTAAACTCTAAAATTTTCTATTTTTAAATGTGCAGAGATATCTATTTTCTTGTTGAAGAAGAAATAAACGGAGCAAAAAAAGAAACAAGCGCAAAAGAGGATAGAAAATTAATGGGCTATATCTTCCACTCTGATTTTTTAGCAAAGTATGAGATCTTTCTTTATAAACCCCATTGATGGCAACTTCATAGAGAGAGACAGAGAGAAGGCAGTTAAAGAAAGAAAGACTAAAAAGCATATTAGAGATGACGCTAATTATAGAAAGTAACTTGGTAAAGTAAAAAAAAAAAGCTAAAAAATGTCAAAATTTGGAAAGTAAGTTTCATTCATGTTTTTAACTCTCTCTTGTTCAAATTGCTGGATTGGGTGGTTAATTGGGTACCAAAATTCAGCCTCTTTTCTTGCATTTCTTTCCCTTGGTATCGATGACTTTGTTTTGTCATCTACTTAGTAGTAAATTGACAAAAGATTTTTCTTTTTTCTCTTAAAAGAAAGATAGAAAAAGTAATGGTTTAAATCTGAAAACTTGAGTTATGAGGTAAGTAACTAAATATTCAACTTTGAGTTTTAAGAAGTGGAAATTCCCTTAAGAAGTTGAGTGTTCAATTGTTCATATCTTTTCATGTGAAACTAAATATTCAACCCTGAGTTTTAAGAAGTGGAAATTCCCTTAAGAAGTTGAGTGTTCAACTGTTCATATCTTTTCATGTGACTATGGAGTTGGTGACTTTGGTAGACCAATACATGTATAGATTGCCTATTATTTTTCAAGTTTATTTATTAGTCAAATAAATAAGTTTTAAATACATATTTATTTTCTCTTTTTGCTTTGAAATATTAATTTGTATATATATA
>CANXYC011566733.1:0-20580 GCA_948193065.1 Aleurites moluccanus
AAAATATTTTTTAAAAAATATTTTTATTTTTTATTTGTTATTTTTTAAAAAATAAAATAAAAATATTTAAAAAATATTTTTATTTTCAAATTTATCAAAAGTATGAAAATATATTTTTTAATCCTAAAAAAAAATTTAAAATAAAAATAAAATGTAATTAATTAAAATTAAAGGGTAATGACATTTTGATCTTTTTACTACCTTTGTATAGTTGATTAACAGTTGACTAACGGTAAAATTAGATGAAAGGATCTAGTAGTATATTATGACATTCGTCAGGGCAGAATTAGTGTATTTTTAAAAGGTTAGGGAAACTTAATATAATGGGCCATTTTACAGGGAGGAAATTGCAATTAACCCATAATTTTATTTATTTTTATTTTAAAATAATATACCTATTATTTAAATATTATTATTTTTTATAAAAATATTATTAAAATATTATTCTTACAAATACTAATAAAATTAACGTTGTAATAATAATTAAATGTATAAGAAAACAAGCCTTTCCGTCTAACTATGTGCACGAGAAAACCAACCAAACTACACCCACCACAATCACAGCTCGGTCTCAGTTGCGTACCATAATCATTATCATATTCAGACCAAAACAAGAGCTCTCCTCACATTTAAAAACACCAAAAATGGAGTCCATTGGAGTTCTCATGACCTGTCCGCCAGTCTACCCCTACCTGATTGAAGAACTAGAGAAGCGTTTCACCCTCTACAAATTTCAAAATTTTCCAGACAAAACACATTTCCTCAATTCTCACAAGAATTCGATTCGAGCCGTCGTGGGTAACTCCAGTTTCGGTGCCGACGCTGAACTGATCGACCAATTGCCGAAGCTGGAGATCGTGTCCACTTACAGTGTGGGGCTTGATAAGGTTGACTTGCCCAAATGTAAAGAGAAAGGTATACGGGTAACTAACACACCTGATGTTCTGACTGATGATGTCGCCGACTTGGCTATTGGGTTGATGCTGGCGGTGTTGAGAAGGTTGTGTGAGAGTGATCGGTACGTCAGGAGCGGCAAATGGAGAAAGGGTGATTATAAATTGACTACTAAGGTTTGTTGTTTATGAGTTTTTTGTGTGTTTGCTTCCTTTATGGCCTTCTGGGTCGCTCTGATTTAGCGTTCTTGAGATGTGTATTTTGTTGTTTTCTACAATAGATTTTAACAAGTCTATTGGGAATGATGATGATGATTGAGAATCCCTGTACCCAATTGAGCAGAGTGAATGAAAAGAAAGGGACTTTAAGTGGTAGGTTTAGTTTAGGGGCTAAGTATTTCTGGCCTGACTAGTTGTTTGTTTCTGATTCTGATCCTGCATGTGGTTTTCTAATGCTGCTTGGTAGTTACGTAAATTATTTGTTCTAGGATGGTTAATTATTTGTTTGTCTTTTCAATGATATCGTTCCATGTTTCCCAAATACTACTTCTAGATTATGGTGCTTTATCTGGTGGCTTTGTATGTCGGTTCACATTGATGTTACTGTTAGAATTATTGATGTCATTATAGTTTGCTAGTTGTGGCCAAAATGAATAGTGGGCTTGAAAATTAGTTTAACAAAAACTCTTGTTTTCAGCACATCTAAAATGTCGGTATAACTTATGGGAATGCAATTTTTCTTCCCCCCTAAGCATTGAGGTTTAACGAACCACTTCTTGAACTGCAAGCCAGTAATTTTGTACTCATGCATTGTTGTTGGTATCTCATTCTTCTTCTTGCAGAAATATTTTTTTTTTTTTTTTTTTTTGAGATGATATTTTTCTCACCAAGAGTTGTCAAACAAATTTTGTTGCTTACTGGTGCATACTTGGCTTATTTTAGTATTGTAATGGTTTAATTTTGTTGTACAATCATCATTTTTAATTTTTTATTCTCAGGAACTTTCAGATTTTTATGTCCCTGGGTTTTGTGCAGTCAGTTGTTTGTTTCAGTTCAAATTCAATATTGGAACTTTGATGCTGGTGGTTCTATTTTTATTTGTCTTAGTTAAACAAAATAAGCATGAAAGGATTTCAAAAGACCATAACAGGCGCTTAAACTGCTTAATCATGGGAGTTCAAAGTGAAAACTAAATGTTTTACTTGATTATATCCTCATATCACATGTAGGTTAGACATGATAATTGGGAATGTTGTCTTTATGCAGCTGTTTAATCTTTGAGTTGCTGATGATTAAAATAGCAGAAGAGAATACTGCCAGCTTCAGTTATGCCTTTGGATTTCATATGGGGTTGATGTGGGGAAGTAAATTCATATTGTGGTGCAAGTCAATCATTAGGGAAGCAACTAGAAGCTAATTAACCTTATACAATGTAGGGTGACTGCTTAAATTTGGACATGGAGCCATGAAACTTCTTTGTGCTTTGATTGTATTTCCTTATATTTTCTGTTTAGCCTAGGTGCAGCATACATTTTTTAAAATAAAATAAAGTGTTATCATAAATTGTTATTTCTCCCTTTGGTTGCTCTGTGTCTTGTCTTTAAGACCTTAAGTCCAACTTTCTGGAGATATATGGGAATGTAATTTTCATTAGCTTTCAACTTTCAACTTTCGAGCATTATATTGTTTCATGCATTCTGTAACAGTCTACATCATAAATTTGTTTCAACAATTAATGTTTCTTCTGGATGTAATTTGGCTAGGCACAAATTTGATGAATTGAGGCTATAATGGTGATGTTATCTTTGTTCCTTTCATGCTCTTGTGATTCTTGACTCTTATCTGAATTATTGCTTTTTTTTTTTGATTTTTTTTTTCCAGTTCACTGGGAAGTCAGTTGGCATTATCGGGTTAGGCAGGATAGGAATGGAAATTGCCAAGAGAGCTGAAGCATTTAGCTGTCCAATTAGTTACTTTGCTAGATCAGAGAAACCAGATGTAAAATACAAGTACTATCCAAGTGTCGTTGAATTGGCTGCCAACTGCCAAATCCTCGTTGTTGCATGCGCACTAACAGAAGAAACCCGCCACATCGTCAATCGTGAAGTCATGGATGCATTAGGTCAAAAGGGCATCCTCGTAAACATTGGTAGAGGTCCTCATGTTGATGAACCTGAGCTGGTGTCTGCATTACTTGAAGGCAGGATAGGTGGTGCTGGGCTTGATGTGTTTGAGGATGAGCCTAATGTACCTGAGCAGCTATTTGGGCTTGAAAATGTAGTCCTCTTGCCTCATGTGGGAAGTGGCACGGTGGAAACCAGGAAAGCGATGGCTGATCTTGTTGTTGGCAACTTGGAAGCACATTTTTTGAACAAACCTCTGTTGACTCCAGTGGTTTGATTCCGACATAGAAGATTAGTGAATACAAGGTTGATTGAAGGCTTCATCATTGTTCTATGACTTACAATTAATCTGGAAATCATTATTTCCTGGACTTGACAATGCCTTGATGGAAGACCATATTCTCAACATTTCAAGTTGTACGTTTATTAGTAATCTTCTTGCTTCTTGAATTTATTACTGTTAGCATCTTATCTGCATTGCGACTTTTCTTTTCATTTTTCTTTTTCCATTTTTTTTTTTTTTTTTTTTTTTTTTGCTTTGATTTTAATAATCCTTCTTCTGTTTAGGTGTTAACAATAATGACTTTGATGTATGAAGCCATATTAGGAATGGACTCTGCACTCTGCACTCTGCAAAATGGTTAATGGTGGAATGTATGAAAAGTAAATACTATGACAATTTCTTCTTTAAACACCCTTTGCATGCTATTATTTGCGATGTCTTTACATAGCTAATATATGCTTGAGATACATATAAGATGAATCTTGAATTTCTGCATTAGGAGAAATTCTTTTAGATTGTGAAAAAAAGTATGCTTAATCAATGATTTTTTTTTTTAACTTTTTGGTACTAAAATTGTCATTAAGAATTTTTTGAGCCAACTAGTTCGAGTTAAATTTTTTTGTGAGGCGTCTTTTATGAGTTGGTTGATTTGAAAGCTTGAGCTAGATGTTGAGCCAGCTTCCTTGGGTTCTACTGATAATTGTTCTATCAACATCATTTTGAGGCCTTTCAAATATTCACTGTTAGCGTGGCATTTCAGAGAGCATTTAGTCTTATTTGGCAAGTTCGTTACCCTCGTTAACATTAATAGAGGTTCTCTAGTCGATAAACCTCGACGAACCTGTGTTGGTCTTGATGTGCAATGACAACTTAAAAATTGCCATATCCTGGTTGTGGCAGGTGCTTTTAAGGTTATGTTTGGTGCACTAATTGTAAAGGAAATTATGAAAATTAAACAAGAGAAATGAAGAGAAAAAAAATTTAATTTCTTTTATATTGTTTGGATTTTCTATATTTTTCAATATGTATAATAGAGAAAATGAAAAAAAAAAAATCTATTCTAACTTTATAAAAGAAAAGTAATGAGAAGTAAAAAAAAATGTATATTTTTGTAATTTTTATTTCTTATATTTTTTATTTTTAATCTCTCTTCAAAATAAAGATAAATTTTTTTATCCTAAAATTTAAATGAGGAAATGTAATTCTCTTTTTTCTTTTATTTTCTCTTCCCTCTTAACTAATCAAACAAATGAAATTATATTCATTTCCCTTCTTTTCTTTTCTCTTCATTTCCATCAAAACAAATATAGCCTAACAGAGGAAACCCAACGTTATCAATTGGGAAATGCATTGGGTCCAAAGGGCATTCTTATAAACATTGGACGAGGTGCACATGTTGATGAACCTGAGCTTGTATCCGCACTGCTTGAAGGTCAGCTAGGTAGCCCAGAGCAATATATATGAAAATGAGCCCAAGATTCCTGAACGGCCTTGACAATGTTGTCCTTCAGCCTCATGTGGAGAGTGACACTAATGAGACCAGCAAAGCTATGTCAGACCTTATAATTGGAAACTTGGGGGCACACTTCAGCAACAAGCTCCTCCTGCCTCTAGTTCCTTGATGTGCATGATGTATTGAATTGGACTTTTGGAGGCCTGTGCTTGATGCTATCATTTATTAGGTTCTACTGATTAGTGTTATATCATTATCAGATAATTGTGGGCTTTTAAATGTTCAGTTGTTAGATTGGCATTTCAGTGAGCCTTTATCCTGATTTAGTAATCTCTAATCTTCCAATATTCTTTTGGTTTTAGCACCAACCTCGAAGGATTTTTCATTTCGGTACATTCTCATGGTGCAATGCTTAGAGCCTTAGATTTCATAGCAAAATCTGAAATTGAAGTTAACCTTCCAACCTCTGGAACTAAATTCATGAGCTTGTAGAGTACCATTTGCTGTATTCTTTGTTTGCATTAGCTATTAACATTGGCAGGAAGCTCTGTGCCATATTTTCTTCTTCTTCTTTTTATTGGGAAGAGACTTTATACTGTAAAATTGTTACGGTGTATAAATATGGTGATAGATGATTTTAAAAAGATTTGATTTAATTTTAATAATTATTATCCCAAGTTAATAGGTCAAAACTTTCATCTATTCCCGTTATTAATTATGAAATTATATCACTATGTGCTATACAAAATCCTACTCTTTTTTTTTTTTTTTTCTCCCAACAGCCATTTTCATGTGATGCTTTAACATGCTTTGGGCAGCTGCCAAGCTCCTACTATTATATAATCCATGGATTATGCATATTTGCTCTGATAATGATTTGATTTGAGAAGTTTGGTATCTCGTAATACATTTCAATCCTAATAGAAGCCTGGAAAGATTTTATTTTTATTCCGGGGTCCTGGCTTAAATATAAGATTAGAATGAATGACACAGGTTTCCAAGAACTAAAAATAAAAGCAGAAAGGGAGAATGGAGACACCATGACAACTAAGCAGCAGCAATTATTTGTATACAATTGGGACATTTTGCAAATGAAAGCACTACATTTACAAAGCTCACAATCACATAGGAAAATCCAAAAGACCCTCCATGTGGCCATTAATATGTTCTTCGTATGTTCTTTTTTGCTTCTTCCTCTCCACCTGAAATCACTTCTCTTTGCCTTTCTCTTAACATTCTTGGCAAACAAAGATGGCCTCGATCTCTTAGGGATAAGAAACTATTTACTGGATAATTAATAATTTCTCAAGCAGCCCCTTTGAAAATAAGGAAATTGAGAGTTTCCAGTGTAAAGTAGATGAAAGTCCCTTTAGAATGAGTAAAGAAACATCCAAAATTGGAACCCACCACACATTGCCATCCACCCCCATATTTCATATCAAACTCCTACCCAAAATTGTACAATAAAAAAAATCAGTACAAACAATTGCAGAACAACCGTATTTCCCTTTTATTTTATTTTATTTTAGCAGTTATAAATTTATTTAATACAAAAAAAAAAAAAAGAGTTCAATAAAAAATTTTATAATTTAAATTTAAAATAAAGTTTAATTTGAGCTAATTTCATTTTTAATTTTTAATTTTTAATTTAATTAATTATTATTATTTATTAATTTTCTTACTTATTTAATTAAAAAAAAAATTATATTTAAAAATTAATTATAATCATCTTTATTAACGTAAATATGTTCTTTAAAATAGAGGACCATTAGATATGCGTAAAGTATAAACCTTTCTTTTGCTTTTAAAGAAAATTTTCTTTTCTTCTTTGTACATAGATATATATATATAGTGGAATAAGCATCACCTTAAGTGTTAACTATGGCCAATAAAGAAATTAACAAATTTTGAGTGTATTTGGGAGAAAGAAGGTACCTTTTTTATGTGGGCAGCAATGGATTTGCAGTCCAAGACATCATAGAGATCCAAGGCCTGAGAAGCAGAAGCCATGGCTTGGATTTGCATCTTCACAGGCATGTCTGTGTCCTCTATCAAAGCTTTTCCCTCCAACATTTTCACTTCTCAATCTCTCTCTCTCTCTCTTAAAATTTAAAAAGAAAGAAAACCCAGTTGAGATATGCACAGTTTACTCTATCTTTTATCTTGAAAATGAAAAAGAAAAATCCAGAAGAAGTAAGACTCTCTGAAACTCTATTTTCCAAAGTGCAAGAACCAATGTAAACGAAACACCAGGCCTTATAAGAAAAATCCAAATACCCTCTCTCTGTCTCTCCCTCTCTTTCTTCCAATTGTAAAAGGAATCACTTGAATATACAAAAATTGACATTGGAGTTGGCCCGTAGTCAACTTTCTCTCTGTCATCTTCTTTCCCCATATTAAGGACACTTTTTTAATTTACCTTACCAAAAAGTAACTCTCTCTCTCTCTTACTTGTGTCACATTCATTGAGGATAGAGACAAAGAGGATAAAGCTGGTGCGGCTGAAAATATGTCAAGTATTATATGTATTTTAGTGATTATTAGTTGGCAAGTTTGCTTTGATTATTGGATACTTCAATAATTTAGCATTGGCTATTATCCATAACTGGGTTAAAAATGGTAAATGGAGAGAGGATTTCACTGTTGACTTTTTTTTTTACTGAGAAATCAATCTGAATAAATTATTTAATAATATATAAAACCATTATTTTATATCATAATATCAATGTTTTCGATGTTCCGGTTAAAAAATTAATAAAAATAAAGGTTAAAATGTTAGACTGAAATTAAATCGATTAAATCGAAAAAAATTAATATATATATATATATATATATATATATATATATATATATATAATTTGATATTTATTTTATATATATAATGAAAATAAATATAATTTAATATTTATTATTTTTGATTAAAAATAAAAAAAAATTTAAAAAATTTAAAAAAATTATGACACTCTCCAATCAGAAAAATCGGCTCAATTTGAACAATTCACCGATTAACTGATTTTTTGATCAATTTTTAAAAAATAAATTTTAAATTGATCGAATTAATTTTTAATTCGATTCTTAATTTTTTAGATTCGATCGATCGATCCAGTTCAGTTTTAACAACCATGCATAATATACTCATTGATATCTATTAATAGTCAAGACTCAAGATTGTTAAATTTTACCTTAATTTGAGGTATATTTCTAAATTTATTATTACCTCTCTATTAAGATAATTTCATTATGAGAAGGAAAATTCTTTTGTTAGGTAACTACTTATTATTTGATATGAAAAATGTCTTATTACTATTGTATTTGTTGACAAGCAATGAATAAACAACAATTATATGAATTAAAATATTGCACTCATATATACATTTAATTATTATTTAAAAATATAAAATATTCAAATTAATAATAATTTTGTTAATTTAAATATCATTTATTTTTACATAATAAAATTAAAAATATATTTATTCTATATATGAGAGAATTTTAATCATTTAATATAAATTTAAGTGAAATATTATAAAAAATAAATAGAAAAACTAAGAAAAAATAAAAGATTATTTAACTAATTTTTTTAAAAAGAAAAATTATTTCATTAATCAGGTTAAATCTCATAAATAAAATGATAATTTATCTAAAAAAATTATATTTAAAAATAAAAAATTATTTAATTAATTTTTTAAAAAGGAGAAATCATTTTGTTAATCAAAAATTATAAATTTGCCATTTTTTAAAATTACAATTATATTTTTTTTACAAAATTATCAATTATATCATTAAATAATAATCAATTGCATATTTTTATTTTTATTATTTCTTAATTTTTTATTAAATTTACTTCAAATAGTATACATCATAATTATTGGAAGAATTTAATTTTATTACTATTATTATTATTTAATTTTTTTTATTGAGTTTTTACATAAAATGATGTAAATTATATTAATTGAGAATATCTTATAAGATTTATCGAGTATAAATATTTAACATAAGTCATTTATTTTCTTTTTTTTTCTCTCTATTTTAACTTTTAAATTAAGTTAAATTTAAAAAAAAAAAAGATTAACCATTAAAATTAAATTTTTATAAATATTTTAATAAATAAACTTATAAATTTTAAAGATTTAAAAAATGGACCACATAAAGCATGCGATAGTCTAATTAGTTAATAAAAAATGGAAAAAATTTATTATTTTAATGGTATATTAACCGTTTAATTTTACTTCCTCTTTTATATTAATAATTTTGCTATTTATTCGTATTTTTCATTTTTACCTTTTCTTTCTTTACAATTTACAAACTCATATATTATTTTTTTTATTTTATTTTATTCATTATATTATAGATTAACTTTCAACTTTAAGATATTGTTATTTCTTAATATTTTATTTTTGTCCTTTTAAAATTAATGATATAATAAAAATTATAGTTACTATTTAAATTTTATTAAACATTTTTAATAAGTAATCATTAAAATTATAGTTACTTGGAGCCATGAATGTCTCTGCAGAAATTCCAAGGAAAAATCAACTCCAACCGTACAAAATAAAAATCTCTGGATGCTTCATATCAGCAACTGCTTTGAATGAAACAATGAAATTCTTCACAATGAGACCCTCCATCAAAAAACTCTACAGCAGCACAGACTCTAATTATAGCTCCTTCGGGGTTCTTCAAAACGAATATTGTTAGAAATATTGAGATATATAATTATGAGGGTATTAATTTTAAAAAATAATTATTTAGATCAGAAAATTTAATTATATATATATTTATTTAATATTTTATATTTAGCCAATATAAAATATTTATTATCTTAATTCTCTCAAGTGACAACTGAGTTAAAATAATTTTTATTAAGATCAATTGACACTTGTAAATTTATTATGATGAGAATTGGATGATTAAATTAAAAGGTCAATACAGATAAAGAAATAATTAAAAAACCCACAACGAAATGAAATTGAAAGTTCAACACAAGATGAAAGAGAATTGAAATCTCAATTTCAAATAGAAATACAAATTATTTTTTCACATATATAGATCGATTAAATTCTGATATTATATTAAAAATATTGAAATATATATAATCATAAAAATATTAATCTCAAAAGTTAATTATTAAAATTAAAGAGTCTAATTATATATATATTCAATATTTTACATTTAATTCACATCAAATATTTATTATCTTAACAAATATAACCTCATTCTGCTCCATGATGATAATCAATATGCGAGAAAACAAATAAATAAATATGCATAAAGAATGGTGCATTATCATGATTCACAAATTTTATAGATGGATTTTTATATAACTTTACTTATTAGTAAAAATTTTAGTTCATTTGCCAAAGTAAAAATATCACATTTAATTGACCTTAAATAAAATTAAATTTGTAAATAATTATATTAAATGGTAAAAATGGTTGTTTTGTAAGACTATAAATTAACTATTAAATTTTTTTAGAAGTATTCACAGGTGTGTTCGAGAAAATAAAAAGAAGAAAGCAAGAAGAGCTAGTGTGACCGAGTGAGCAAAGGAGGTAATAAACAACGTTCTTTAGTTTTGGGCTTGGAATGGTCCACTCATGAAATTAAATAAAAAATGTCTGAAATGTCTTAAAAGACGCAACTAATGGCTCTATTTAGCCCACATATGGGCCAATCCACTAGTCGCTTATAGTTCTATTTCTAAATTCTACTTGTGTCAACTTTTGCATTTATAGGTCCTCTTTTTGAAGTGACAGTGTCACCGCACACCACTGTAACAATCATGGTCAAAATCAGCCTGAATTAAATTAATTAATTGAATTAAAAAATTAAAAATTAAGTTAAGAATCAGTTAAATTTATTCTTATTTGTTTATACTTCAAAAATCAGTTAAAAAATTAATGAATCGATAGAATTAGATTAATTTTTCTGATTCGAACGGATTAATTTTTTTTTAAATTTTAATCAAAATAAAATCATTTTTATTAAATAAAAACTATTTTGTTTTGACTTAAAAGAAGTTAATAAAATTTCAATAACTTCATTTGAATTTTATCCGACATCAAAACCTATTCGACACTAAAATTATAATTTTATTATATATTACCTTATTACTTGAGTACATATTTAAGCAAACGAATGTTCATAACTTATTATATATATATAACTTTTAACTTAATTAGATTAGAGTGACACTATAAAAAATATAATTTTATATAAATTATTAATTTAATTATAATTATATTATATTTATTTTTATTATTATATATATAAATCAATTTTTTTTTTAATTTAATCAATACCACCGAAATAAAATATCTAATCTTTTATTTTTATCTATTTTGTAATTCATCTAATTTTAAAAATATTAACTATAACACAAACGCTCCACTGCTGTCACTATCAATGTCATTATTATTATTATTATTATGTATCATCACTGTTTTTTGAAGTGGTTGTTTTGTTCCTATAGCCAGCCAAGTTCAACTATGGCGATTGATTGATCATTAACATCGCCATATGGACAAGACTAGAGAGCGATTTTATCCCAAAAAAAAAGACTAGAGAGCGCAATAAAACCTACCTTCATGCTACTATCACTCAAGAAGTCCTAATAAACTTTTTGCCAAAAAATAATGTTTAAGGCTAAATCACTCAATGATTAAATAATAAAAAAATGAAACATTTTCATCTTCCTTGCCATTTTCTTCAAAGTGGCTGTTAAATTGCAGCTACACTCCCAAAACTTATCCATGATGAAATTAAAAAAATCATCATCATCAATCTTTTTTTTCTCCTCCATTTTCAGGATCCTTCATGAAAATTGACTATGAACTGCAAAGAAAAATTTATCATGCTGCTTCGATCCAATAAATTCCTCCTCTACCTCCTCATTACTCTTCTATAGTGATTTCAAATAATAATAATGATAAGAAAGAGTCATCAACCATATTAATTTTTTTTATTCTTCTATTGATAATTCTTTTATATTTTTCTTAATTGATATTACTGATAGTAAACAACAATCTTCTTTATCGATATTTCATATTATTAAAAGAAAGCCTCAATTGTTTTCTTTCTTAAAGAGAAAGTGTAGCTCAAAAAATATTAATATTTTGATAAGTGCGAGCCTCTTTAAGTCCTGTCATTGCTCCAAGAAGATAGATATATAAATAATTTTTATCATAGAAAGTTGGTAACATAACATAAAGCATCAAACCACTAAAAATAACGAAAATTAAATGAATATATAATGCACATCCAACAAAAATTAAATATCTATATTGTTGGGTATATTAATAACCCTAATATATGTTTTAATATAAATCCTAGTGTAAATTTATATATATGCTAGCTGAGAGCAGCATGTTAGGTATTTCAAATTAGATACTTAGAGTGTAATACTTCAAGCAATCACATATTGTTTGGATCTAAGATCCTAACATATAAAATATTTATCATATCTTAAAAAACCAACCAAATGAAAATTAAAAAATAAATAAATAAATAATTCTTGCAAAACCCACCAAAAGTTTGAGCTTTCACAAGAAAACAGATATTAAAAACAAATCAAAATTAGGTACAATTAAGTCGAGAAATTAATCAAAACAACATAGCAATTTAAAACCACCAAATATTTGCATAATAATAATACATATTATTTTGTTGTAGTCTGCCGACACATTCCCAAACCTGAGGTTTGGTGTTAGGCTCCTTATCTGAGCCTGGTAACCATGTTAGTGAGGGAGACCTTTTTCTCTACAAAAAAGTGGCATGCATATCTGAGCTCACTGGTTGTTGGCTGTTTATAAGGAAAAAAGTGTCAGTAACACTTGCTTGGGGAAGAAACAGAGAGAGAAGAAACTGAATTTTGTGGATTTGGTGCTGTCTTTTACTATTATTATTATTATCATTTGAGACAGTTCATGTGCTAGTTATCTACTCTGTGATGAGTGTTCTGTTTTCAAGAACTCCCTTTGGAGTTTCTGTTGATTTCAGAGTTGAAATTATACCCATTCTGGTCTTGGTTTGTGCTTAAATAATTTGTGCTTATACCCATAATAATTTGTTTTCTTGTACTGTTTTTCTGTTTTTTGCTTGGACCTTTCAGGTGAGAATTCCGTATTTCTTGTCTTTTACTAGTTTTGAAGCTTTATAGTTCAGGGGAAAAGAAAAAGAAAAAAACTTCGGGGCACCATAAATCTTGTTTTGGTTTCTATCAGTTGAAAGACAATTCTAGTGTTTCCAGAATTGGATTTTATTGGTTTTGACCAAATATAGTTATCTCCCTCCGAAAAAATTTCTGGGTATTGGTTCGTTTCATTGTGATCTATAGATGTTTGTGTTTTTGTTTAACTGAGTAGAAGCTTGAAAGATTGAAGTTTATAGCTTTATTTTGGGGCATTTTTAGTGATTCTTTACAATGCTTTCTACAAAATCTGAATCTGATATCACAAGTTTAGCCTCATCATCACCCTCAAGGTCTCCAAAACGCCCTGTATATTATGTACAGAGCCCTTCAAGAGACTCACGTGATGGGGATAAGTCCTCTTCAATGCAACCAAGTCCAATGGAGTCACCTTCACACCCTTCCTTTGGACGCCATTCAAGGAACTCATCGGCTAGTAGGTTTTCAGGAATATTCAGGTCCTCTTCAGGGAGGAAAGGTAGCAGGAAAAGAAATGAGAAAGGATGGAATGAGAAAGGGTGGCCTGAATGCAATGTGATTATGGAAGAAGGGGACTATGATGAGGATAAAGCATTTACTAGGCAGTTTCAGGCCTTGATTGCTCTTTGTAGTTTTATAATCTTGTTTACAGTATTTTGCTTGATAATATGGATCGCTAGCAGACCTTATAAGGCAGAGGTTACTGTCAAGGTATGGTATTCCAATTATATATATATATATATATATATAATTTTTGTATGATATTTCTTCAATATGCTTATTAGATTGTTAATTATGTTGAAGATAATTGAATAATGATATTGGATAAGAAGTCTAATTTTGGTGCAATGATAATGTTTCTACTTTGTGACTAGATTACATGCTTAAGCCATGAATGTAAGTAGGCTTCTTATAAATATAGAAGGCATGCTTTCTACACTGAGGACACCCTTTATAGTGATAAGATGGAAATAATGGCTAATTAGTACTGCTATTAATGCCACTTTTGAACTGCTATATAAGCTTAGCTTCATGCTGTTGAAGTGGTGTAATAATTATTGAACAACGGCAAACTTGGCAATAATTTCGCTTCTTTTAATGTGTTTTGGGTTTTGAATGTCCAGGCTAGGTGGGACAAAACACAGAGGAAAAGAAGTGGGAATGTGGGATTGTGGGGCTAAATTTTTTTATAAAGTAAATTGGTCTTTAGTTTGAAAACTCAATTGCTTATCATACAATCGTGACGCTTTTCCATAGCCTAGACTGGAACCACTGTTTTGCTTGTTTATTTGCTTCGACTGCTTGTCAAACAATGCAAATTGACTTGAATAGATGATTGAAGATTTAGACAATTCAATTCAAAAAAAGATTTAAGTTATTTGACATGTTCATTTTCTTTGGGCTTTGAGAAGATATTCAACCAGTAATTGGTTATGCAACCTGAGATTTGTATGGTTAACATTCATCCAATGAAAGGGAGTCATTGTGCATTGAGGCTCAGTAACGTTTTTGTGAACCTTAAGTTGGCTCAAACGTTTTATTAATACAAGTTATACATGTGTCAATTACAAACTAATCATCTTTATTTAGCTAATTATATATCCTCCATTGAAATTCATTTCTAATGGGAAATGTGCCACTTGCAGAGCTTGTCGGTGAGTAATTTTTATGTTGGGGAAGGTTCAGACTTCTCTGGTGTTCCAACAAAGTTGCTCACGGTGAATGGCTCGTTGAGGATGAGCATATATAACCCTGCTACAATATTTGGTATTCATGTTGGCTCCACACCAATCAATCTCATATACTCAGAAATCCCAGTTGCAACTGGTCAGGTAACAAATCTTTCCATAGCCATGTCTTCCTATCTATCAGTTGCAATACATTAATAAAACCAATCCGATTTAGTTTAGGATGATAGATTCTTTGGATTCTGATTAGACCTTTCAAAGCAGAGGCAAATGCCAAAATCTTACGTCAATTTGAGCTATAATTTTCTTGGCTAGTCTTTTCCACACGTAATGAAAGTAGTACTAATTATTATCTAATGCTGCAGTTAAAGAAATACTATCAGCCCAGAAAGAGTCGACGAACAGTATCAGTGATTGTGGAAGGGGATAAGGTTCCTGTATATGGAGCAGGATCCAGTTTAACAATTTCACAAACTGGTATAGTTGTTCCATTGACACTGAAATTCGAAATCCGGTCTCAAGGGAATGTAGTTGGCAAGCTGGTGAGGACAAGGCATAAAAAGTTAATCTCTTGCCCTTTGGTCATTGATTCCACTAGCTCCAAACCCATCAAGTTCAAGAAGGGTACTTGTACATATGATTGAACTTCTTTTGAAGAGTTAAAACCTATAATTTGTATCTTTGTGGCGGATAAACTGCTAGAATTTGGTTGCTGAGCTTCACAGAAGAAATCACCAGCACTCAGAGAAATACAATTAAATTCCCTCTTTGTTTCATTTTATTTCTGTTCATACAAGTTGTGGAAATATATAAATAATTTAAGATGTATACTTTGTATAACTACTGCTGCTTATGTGTATACTCTATAAATGCATGTATGGTTAATATTGTTAAAGGGTTCAAATCAATGTTTAGACAATGTTGTCTATGTGCGTACGTGCTTTCTTTATTATATGTATTGGAGATATTGGTGAGGATTGAGGAAACAATATTTGGTCTAAGGTGTAGTTTTATTTATTTATTATTAGGAATTTCTTGCATATACAGGTGCATAGAGTCTATGCATGGAGTCTTTTAGGCTTGGGGGACAGTGAAAATTAAGGTCTAAGGTGGGCTATGTGAAAATTGAGGGGGTTCATGTGAAAATTAAGAAATATATGTATGGAGCCTTTTAGGCTTGGAAGACAATAAGTGTCCGTAGTTTTGCTCTGTCAGTTGTGTGATAAGATATTTTAATTAATATAATTTTTTAATTTTTTTTCTAATTATTATTTTTTTTTATCTATATATGTTTATCTTTTTAGATTGATGTATATACCAAGAATTATTTATTATTATTATTATTATTGTTTATTCTACAATCTTACTCGTGTATGATTTAAGAAAAAAAAATATATATTGAAAGAATGGAAAGTGTTATTTTTTTTTTTTTGGGTTATGAATTGTTAAGGATTTCTACCCTGCGCTTTTGTTTAAAATAGTGAATCTAAACTATGGATTTAATATGATTTTTTTTTTTCACTAACCCAATTTATATAGGCCTGGCCTGTAAAAATTGGCAAATGTCAGGAGCATTTGCTATTTGCATAATGATATTTGATTTTATTATTTTTTACAACCCAAACCTATAATTGAACTATAAGTTTTTCTTTGATAATAAATTAAGGAGTTGTTTGGATGGACAATTAAAAAACTCAATAGGCATTTAAAAAAATACGTATTAACAATTCAAAAAAATTTTAATATTTAAACGTCCAATTGTCCGTAAATAATTATCATTTAAAATCGATCAAATCGGCTAATTTTGATTGTTGTTACCAGTTGTTTTTGTCAATTTTTATCAAAAAGCGTTTGAGACTCTCTTGTTCTTTCAGACAAAAACACTTTTTTGTTTCTTCGCTCGAATTCATTCTCATAAAAATTTCATCGAAAAACAATTCTAGCAGCCACCCGCATCTCATCTTTGACGATTTGATTCTCTGACGTTTCATTCGAAGGTTGGAGAAGGTTTGGTGCTATTATGTAACCATGAGTTGATGAGTTGAGTGAGTGGTTTTTGTTCTCTGATTGTATAGATGAGTTGATTTGTTATTATTATATGCTTTTTCCCCTCATTGTTTTCTTTTTCTTTGAAAAAATTTATTATCTTTTGAACTCTATTTTTTACTTGATGTTTTCTGCTTTGAAAAATTAATTTTTAACTCTGTTTTAAGTTTTCAAATCACCTGGCGAATATTGAAAATCACCGGTATACTTAATTATTGCTACTGAAATTTTCAATTCTTTATGTTGTTATTTACCGGATTAAATTGAAAATCATTTTATGAAAGTGATAATTATCGAGTGTTTTGAATATTTTGAAATAATCTCTAAAAATCTTTCAAAATACCAAAATTTAAAAAATCTTTATTTGAATTCTCCAATTTTCATTTAGAATTTAAATTATCAAATAAATTATCCTTTTTTATTTCTGAAAATCTAACCAAAAACAACAAATCTTTTAAAATATTCAAATAACAAAATAATCGCACTAAATTTTGATTTCCCCCTCACAAAAATACTTTTAAAAATTTCAATTAAAAAAATATTTTTATTTTAAATCGATAATTATCAATCTGACGTTCAAATATTTTTTAAATTATTTTTTATTAAAATGAGAAAAATAAAAGAATTAAAGTGGCATTATTTTATTCCTACCAAATGCTTTCTTTATTGCATAAAATTTTATACTTCATTTTAAGGTTTATTTATTTTTAGTTTTCGCTTTTATTCTTTACGATTAGGTTATGATTTTTTTTATCTACTAAGGGTACAATGCAATTGAAATTCTTTCTTGTTTTTTTATCAATAAATAAATATATATTAATTTTTTAATAATCAACAAAATAGTCTTCAATTTTATCCTATGAGTGGGCCCATGAAGGGTTGTCCTAATCAACTTCTATTATTTTCAATGTTAAAATCAGATCAATAAAAAACCAATAAAGATAAAAAATCATATAATTAGAGATTTAGCTAGAATTAAATCAATTAAATTATAATAAAATAAAAAATAATTAAATTTAATATTATATAATAAAATATATATATATTAATTTATTTTTTATTAATTTAATTAAATTTAAAATAATAATATAATAATAACTAATTATTATAAAAAAATAAAATTATCATAATTATTTTTATATAAAATTATAAAAAATATTTTTTTATATCATATATTATTATATGAAAAAATTTAATTCATGTATCATATTAATTATCCTATAATTTTTTAATATTTAAATAATTTTATAATTAAAATTTTTTAATAAAAATTAAATTATAATTAAATTAAATATGTAATAAATATAAAATATATTATAATTATATTACTTATTAAAATATGATAAATAAAATATATTTATATAAAATAAATAAATTGATACACATTAGTTAATAAATATATTAAATAATAATTAAAATAAAATTTCAAATCATAAAAATATATATATATTTATATTTTAAGAATATATCAAATTTAATGGATTTAATTAGACATGATCATGGTCCGGTTTTAAACCGGAACCAAATTGAAATTAAATCGGATTAAATTGAAACTGAACTGTATTAAACCAAACTCATTTTTAAATTGTAATCGAACCGTAACTCTAAGGTTCAGTTTTGATTCTCATAATTTTCAAACCGAACCAGAATTGACAGTTCAGTTTGGTTCAGAACCGTGGATGAATTTATTATATATTCTAAATATTTAACATTGATTTGATATTTGATGAACTTGATGTATGCAGGTCTATTAGCTATTATTTAAAAAATTGGGTTTGGCCAAAATGGCCAACGACCATTTTATAGCATTAGGTTGTATATATAAATATATATTTCCTTTTATTTTCTTTTTGTTATTTTTTTTAATTTTTAATTATTTGTCTTTCAGAATTCAGATGGCTTGACACTTGATACTTGAAACGTCCATTTTTTTACTTCTACATGTATACATGTTTTTTTTTTTTTTTATTTCTAATTATTAAAATAACCTAATCAATAGTAATACATAACTAGTTTTTAAGGGTATTTTGAGGAAAAAAAATATTTATGAGATGTCTATAAATACTAACATTTATTCATTATTTTTCTTCACAAAATCTCAATTTCTCTTAATCTCTATTATTCTCTTTCAAATTTAATCTCTCAATTAACATTTTAATTTTCAATTAGTTTCAAACTCAATAAATTTTTTATTATCTTCTTAATTATTGTAATTTTTATTTAATAATTCTATTATTAGTATTAATTATATTATTTAATTTTTTTTATATCCATGATAAATACAAATACAAATATCAATAAAAACAAATATTTAATTGGTGAATCAACAAATTTCCACCAATTTCATGAAGATTATAAATTTGATATTGATATTGATGATCAATTCAATATACATTCTATTAGGGAACATATATTTACATAAGAAAGTTTTCAAGTAGATCAAGCCAATACTCAATTTTTTCTCTAATTGCTAAACAAATTTTAACAACCTCTTGTTCAACTGTTGCCGTAGAACAAACATTTAGTGCTGGAGGTAACATTTTGAATGGAACTCGTTCAAGAATGTCACGACCCGATTTCCCGGACCGCGATGGTCCTAGGACACGGGAGATGCCAATGACAACTGACACCCGTAGAACCCAGTACCATCACACAATCTATCAACCTCAATATATTATTTATTTATTAGTCAATTGCTATCCATTAAGCAATTCTGTTATTCATTCGTTAACATGTCCATTATTCTGTCACCATAATGCAATTGGCTGTCATAAGTATATATCATATATCATGCATCATATATATAATCAATATAGACCATCAATATCGGATATAAACAATGTTTATCTCCTAGCTATCCAATACATACCCATGGAGCAGTTAGATCATGAACACCAAAAATAATAATAATACAGTAATCCAAAATAAATATATACATCAGAAATCCGAAACAGGAAATCCACAGAGAACAGAAGAATGGATCCTGCTACCTACTTCTCTTCTGAAAGGGGTAACAAACAAAAATGTGAGTATAGATGATACTCAGTGAATTTACATGAATCCCAATAAATAATAGGCACAAAAAGGTAATGGTATAGGCTAAATGAAATACAGTAGACAATAAGAATATCAAAGTACAGTAAGGCTCAATAACAACAATTATGTTCAGTTATATATATATATATATGGAAAGGCAGATAATGAGATGGACTGTATGAAAAGAAATCACACAGTCTCCAAACAATCGATATCACTGGACCATATAGATCACCAGTATCATATCAATCAATATCATTGGACCATGTAGGTCACCAGTATCAAATAAGCATAAGGCTGATTAGGCCCTATGGCCAGGACCATAACCCCTCCTAGCTATGGTACAAATATACAATGTGTACAAGGTCGACAGTATTTTCCCACTCCCCTGTCAAATCGGAAGTTCTGCCAAACCATAATAGGGTCAATAGCAAGGGATACCATAAGCAACAATGACATCCGGATATCAATCAATCAATAATAATCGGTTTGGTATCAATCAGTCAATATTCAATAAACTCAATTATAATGTCAAAGGCAATATACAATTAATAAAAAATCAAGTATGATAATAAGAAAAGGCAAGAAACAACAAGGGTTCGGTGGCCGATATTGGTAGGTCAATTGGCATACCATTATCGCTAACGGCAATGATATTCAATTGGTAGGCCTATGGCATGCAAACCAATAAGCCATTGACAAATAAACTAGGCAAATTATCAAACACAAGGTGACATACAATGACAAGCCAATAGGTTAGGGTTCGGAGCAAAATTGACTTGTCCATTCAAACCAATAACAAGGTACATTGTTCAACAACACAAGGGTATCAAAAGTAAGATTAAACAACATTAAATTAGAGTCAAATTGGCAAGGAAAAGCAAGTAAGAA
>CANXYC011566943.1:0-39551 GCA_948193065.1 Aleurites moluccanus
TTTGAATCTTCCAACTGTCAGAGTCAGAATTGAAAATCCCATCTCCAAGAGGTTCAAAAATCTCCTTGAACTCAGGACCCTTTTGGTAATTGGTGAAGTTCTTACTCAGAATATAATGGATATTCAAAGGATCACTAAGAAGCAAATAATTAAAACCACAAAACCATGGTCCTTTGAACATAATTGTCCCCCCACTTTTCTGAAGAATAGAAGATAAAAAATCATGAATGTGAGAAGTGTTCCACAAAAGCTGTGGAACCATCCCAAAAACAGGCCAATTGGTAAGTATAGAGCTTCTATTCCCCCACCAAACCCAAAGAAAAACAATGATAAGAAATGCTAGTAACATTTGTATATACCCAAGCATGGTCATACAATTTTGTGTAAATTACTCTAGCTATGTTACTACAAATCTCCAAGTTAGGATTTTTATAGAGTTGCTTGGCAGATAAGATGTGCATAGGGCGGTTTATAGTTGTTGATTGAAATAAATGTTCACTTTTATCTTAAGCAGCAATAATTGATAAAGCATTTAGTTGATATTAATTTTATCATTTTTTTTACTCAGAATATAATGGATATTCAAATGCAAAAAAATCAAAACCACAAAACCATGGTCCTTTGAACATAAACGTGCCCCTACTTTTTTGAGGAATAGAAGAGAAAAATTCATGAATGTGAGACGTGTTCCACAAAAGCTGTAGAACCATCCCAAAAACAGGCCAATTGATAACTATAGAGCTTCTATTCCCCCACCAACCCAAAGAAGAACAATGATAAGAAATGCTAGTAAAATTTGTATATACCTAAATATGGCCCTACAATTTTGTGTAAATTGCTCTAGCTATGTTACTACAAATCTCCAAGTTAGGCTTTTTATGGAGTTGCTTGGCAGATAAGAGGTACATAGGGCCTTTTATAATTGTTGATTGAAATAATTGTTTACTTTCAGTTTAGTTAGTCATTTATTTTCAATAAAATAAATATAAAATTATTAAATATATATAGGTCAATTCAGTTATTTTTAATTTTTTTAAAAAAATCAAACTAAACAAAATAAATTAAAATAAAAAAAAAATAATTGAACTAAATTAAAATTAAAATCAAATCAAATTGAATAATTTGATTTGATTTAATTTTTGGTTGGTTAAATTTTTTCTTACCCCTAGTTGCTAGGCATTTAAGATTTGCATGGGCAGTTTATAGTTGATTGAAATAAATACGAATATCATTTTCGCATTAAAGAACAATTAATATATTTAGGGTAAAATATTATTTAGTTTTTGATTTTTAGGGAAATTAATATTTGGGTTTCTATTTTTTTAAAAAATAATTATTAGATTCTTAACATTTGATTCCATCATATAAATTAGTCATTTTATTAAATTTTTTCAGATTTTCAGTCAAAAAAATTAAAAAATGATTTTTCTTCTCAAAATACCTTCATCCCTTACCTCTATATTTTTTTTTTCTCCATTTTCTTTTCTATTTTCTTTTATTTTTCATTATCTTCATTTTTTTCTATTTTTCTTATTTCATTTTTCATTTTCCATGTTATTTTCTTTCTTTTTCTATTGTTGGTACCATTTTCTTTATTTTTTAGTTACTTGATTTTTTTAATTTTTTAATCTTGATTTTTCAAGATTTAAATTTTTGGAATTTTCTTTAATGGATAAATATTTGTATGTGTATATTATAATTGGTGAAATTGTGTGGAGAATAGGAATTTAATGGTGATAAAAAGTAAAGAAATTTGGAGAAGGGTTAATGGAATGGTATAGAAAAGGAAATTTCATGGAAAATAATATGTATTTTCATTTTTTTTATGATATTTTATGAAAAATTTAATAGAAAGATTAGTTTGTACGGCGAAATAAAATTTTAGAATCTAATAGCTATTTTTTAAAAAATTAGGAACATAAATATTAATTTCATTAAAAATCAAAAACTAAATAATATTATATCCATACATCTAAGGTGATGTTGATATATTTAAAATTAAAATTTTTAATACTTAATAATTTTAAGTTATTTAACATCATATATTTTAGAATTTTTAATTAAGTAAAAATTTTTAAAATGATAAGTTAAATTTTTTAATTTAAAATTTATATTAAACATAATGAGTAATTAATTTTTTAAATATCTTTATAATTTTAAAATTATATCACTTTTATTATTCAACACTTAAAATTCAATACTTATATTTACTCATATTTTCAAAACTTAATTTTCAATTTTACTGATTAAGTTTAATTGTAAGAATTGATGAAAAACGAAGCAATTTTAGCTGCCCCATGTAAAATTATTGAAAAAATAAAGTACACAATATATTGAATATCATTCACTCTCACTCACATTTATTTCAAACAAAATTTATATATTTTTTCCCAATACCATTTTTTATTTATTTGATCATAGGTATTTTCATCTATGTTTTACAGTCTATAAAACTAAATCATATTTCAAGATTCGTAATTATTTATTCCAATATGTGTATTTTTCATGGATCGATCCTATGATCATTGAAATTTAACTAAATTAACGAAATAATTTATTTTTAGAAATTAATTAAATAGTTTCTGAAATTAATTTTAAATAATTTTTTATTTAAAATTATGAAATTCATTTAAAAATATTAATTATTTTGATAGAATTTAGTTTAGTTATTTTCAATTTCATAAATGTAATTATTTAGAATTCTAAATGAATTTGAATTTAAAATAAATATAAAACTACAGATTTATAAATAAATTTTATGAAATTTATTTATATCAAATAAAATATTTTTCTGAAATTGGGAGAGTATTATTTTTCTCCCTTATCACTATAATAGCCGCTTTCATATATTTGATTAGGGGGATTTTGATTCTCATGGACTATTTATTCTCCCATTAACTTCTAGTTATATATATTTTAAACTGTTAATTACTGAATTTTTAAATGTAATTCCAAATACTGAATTTATCAAAAAATTTAAATTAACAGTTAAAAAATTAAATACTAAACGCTAGCTCGTAACGGTTAATCTATACAAAATCTTTATAAATTTATTCTTTATCGTTTTGTTTATAGATAAATTTAAAAATAAAATTTCATAAATTATTAATTATATATATAATATTTTCTATATTTATTTGCTATCCATTTTTTTTTCTTCCAAACAAGATTTGGATCCAGATTTATCCACATCAATTAGCCATGATATCTTCCAAAATGGTAACAAAATCAAGATCATGAATCTTTGCAAGAATGCCAAACAACTAATCCTTGTTCTTGATGCTCTAAAACTTGAAATAAACTACAGTATATTGAAGGCTACATAATATCAATGACAATGGTTAATGTAAAATTTAAGTTATATTCGAAGTTAAATTTAAAATAAAAAAAAAAATAATAAAACGATTTATAATTTTTCAATTTTGACTTTGCAAAACCATTGTAGATGCTGCCTTTACAAGATATATAATACCTTCAGGTCATTAGCCTATCTGCAAATATATATAATGTAGTTTTTAGAACAAAATTTTAATTGACAAATAATATAATTTTTTTTATATTTATATATTTAAATAATTTAAATGTGAAATGATATCTATTTTTAAGCATAATTTTAATGTAATTAAAAATTTATTTAATTATTTAATTTAAAAGTTACTCAAATTTTCATATCATTTTCATTCTTATTTTACTTTGGAAGCATGAAATTATGAAGATTTAAAAGGAAAAAAAAAAGTTTAAATAGGAGCCAAGGCAACGATTATTTTGTTCAAGTTCATAATTCTCTTAATCTCTCTTTCAAATTTTCATAATCTTTTTACATTAAACTTGACAATGCCAGCAATAAAATGTAGATTAATTATTGTTAATTCTATTAATCATTTATTCATTAGTTACTGTCCTAGAATTTAGGATAGAAACTCTAAATTAAGGCCCCATTTAGTTCGTAGCAGCTATTAGTTATTGCTGATAACTGTTAGCTGATAGCTGATAGTTGCATATATTTAGTAAAATTATTATTAAATATTAATATTTATTTTTTTATTTAAATATTATTTTTAGAGAATAATTTAATTTTTTAATTAAAAAGCAGGAGTTTTTTTTAAAAAATAAACTCCGATTTGGTATTTGACTACCTAATAATTAGTTAACAGCTATCAGTAACCAGATGTACAGCTGTTGTGAATCCAAAAACTAACGGTTAAATCAAAAAAAAATTCCAAACACTCACTAAGAAACTCTTTTTGGCATCTGATTGCCATAGAATTCCATGTTTTAAGAGCAATAATATTTATTTATATCATATTTGATTTCTGGGACCTGTGAATTCTGATTCAATTATTAATGGTCTATTCAAGTTCTATTTTGAATTTGTGCAACAATATATTTCTGGGGACTATGGGTTCAGTTGAAGTAATATAGTGAATCTTCAGCACATGTTTTTAAGTTTCACCTTTTATGAAACTTAAAAACGATAAATTTGTCAATTAAGTTTCATAAAAAGATGTTGATAACTGAAAGGTTTATATGAAACTCAAATTTTCCCATCAATTCAAGGACATCGCATCTCCATCATCTGATTCGGTCATGACTGGGATGAAAACTGTATGCATGTTCTTCTGTTAATATTGTTAATGTGGATCATGTTTTCAATGCACATTATAGATTCTCAACAAATATTGTTTAATGTCTGAGGAATATTTAATTGTGTATTCACAAATAAATGTAGCAGGATTTAAGAAAGGAAAGGATAGGCATAAGATGCAATGGAAGGAAATGGTGAATAAGGATCTAGAGGCTCTAGACCTTCATGAAACTATAGGTCTAAACTGAGGTGGAATAGGGCAAATGATTCTTATGGTCTACCACATGTGTAACAATCATCTTTTTCATTTTTTCTAATGGTCGAATCATTAACACTTCGCTATTGGTTATTCTAAAGTATTTGTCTTTAAATCTCCATGCTTTTTTCTTGGTGCTGACAAAGAGTCATTGAGACAACATCGAGTAGTTCGGGCGTGTCTTATCCAGAACTCCATATATAGCTCTTCCAACAACAGCCCCTTTATTGGACCAAAAGATGGTTATTTTTCAGAAATTGAAGCCAATAATTGATGCTGCAAGTTCTTCAGGAGTGAACATATTATATATGTTTGTAAGTTTTTCCTTTTCGATTGGCGGTACTAATTAATTTTTTTATCAGTGATTTGTTTGTTTGGGATTACTTTTGTTGTTTTTAATTGTTATATGATTGATTTAATTGGAGAGAATTTTGACGTTGATTTGAGATTGACTGTATATCTCAAAGCATCTAGCAAGAAAATTGTTTTTAATGGAAGAATATTAGCAACTGCTTCATGAAGAAAATGCATCCTAACAACAGATATTTTTAGGTGAATCTAATTCACCGTATCATATTATGAACTAATTAATAATGTTTTGATAAATTGTCATGTTAATTATAATACACACTCTATAATTTAAATAAAAAAAAATATTATATTCATTTTATAAAATTTTCATAAATGACACATTTGATATCATTAATATTCCATAATCTAAGTATTGGATATCTAAGAATTTTTCAACAGCCAGTCAGCCAGCTACATGCCAAAACTATTAGCGCTCCACAATTTCTCTTTTGCATTTCTTTTTTGATTAATTATAATTTCTTCCTATATAATAACTCAATACACTAAATTTTTTTTGACTTTTTAAAAATACACTAACTCCTTTCTGATAAATGTCATAATATATTACTAAACCCTTCCGTCCAATTTTGTCGCTAATCAACTGTTAGTCAACCTTATAAGGATAGTAAAAAAACAAAAATACCATTACCCTTTAATTTTAATTAATTATATTCTATTTTTTACTTTTAATTTTTTTTTTAGGATTAAAAAATATATTTTCATACTTTTAATAAATTTGAAAATAAAAATATTTTTTAAAAATATTTAAAAAATATTTTTATTTTATTTTTTAAAAAATAACAAATAAAAATATTTTTTAAAAAATATTTTTTACTTTTTATTTTTAAATTTATCAAAAATATGAAAATGAATTTTTTATTTGTATTAAAAAATAAATGTGCCACCACTTTTATGAAGAAGGCAAGTGGCAAAATTATGGTTAAATTACATTCATTATTCTTGAATTTATCTTTTAATTCATCGTTGTATTTAAATTTTGATTTGTCACGCAAAAATCTTCTGATTTCGATTTAATTGTAACTGTTGTCCTTTTGAACT
Source organism: Aleurites moluccanus (assembly GCA_948193065.1). Classification (NCBI taxonomy): domain Eukaryota; kingdom Viridiplantae; phylum Streptophyta; class Magnoliopsida; order Malpighiales; family Euphorbiaceae; genus Aleurites; species Aleurites moluccanus. The sequence goes on from CANXYC011566943.1 coordinate 6,252, forward strand.
TTTTAGTTAGTTTAAGAGACGAAAATTTGACGTGGCAATTTATTAATATTATTTCATGTTTTTTTAAGCATCACATCATACTTTCACCTATTCTCATTAAATTCTCTCAAACTCTTTCTCTTTTCTTGGTCTTCTTCTTCTTCTTCGATCTATTCTTCCACAATTTTCTTTTATTTTCCTTCAAGTCAAATAATACTAGATCTGCAATTTATTAACTTTGTTGTTGAGAAACCAAACCATCTCACTTTCATGGATTTCGTCTCTCTATTTGTATTTGTATTTCTTTCTTTCTTGTCATAGAAACAATAACAATAATATGAACGAATCTCCCATTCCATAAATGTTATGGAAAAACCTCCTATTTTTTCCATCATTTTCTTATCTTTTCATCTTATTACCATGTATTTATATTCATATCAGCTCAAATTTGAGAAAGAGAAAACTCATTTCTTTTTTATCAAAACAAAAACACTTTTAAAAAACCAAAATCTTGAAAATCCATAATAAATTATGCAGAAGCTGATGAATATAAAAGTCAATTAATGGATTTCAAAAATCAACAAACCCAGAAAAAAAAAATAGCATTGAATTAACTAAAATTACAAACCTTGAAAGCGAAGGATAATGTGATGGTACTAGGAGAACTGCGTAAGAGAAGAAGACATTCTCATAGAGATCGTGATAGATTATCGGTTGAGTGGGTATTAGAGGAGAGAGAAGGTTATTAATCTAAGTGCATGAAGGCTTGGTGAAGGTGGGTGAAATTTTTCTTCAATTTCTCTTTTACTTTTCTCTTCTATCTCTACCTTTATGTTAATTGAATGCATGTTTTCTTTAATGGGTAGATCTGTTCATTTTTATCCAATTTTGGACATTTTAGTTTTTTAAAAATCTTATTAATGATGATTCATTGAAAAAACCATGAAAATGAACAAATTAATCAAAGGAAGGAGAAGATAAGAGTATAAAATTATTGGAGAAAATGATGAGTTTGATGATAAAGTTATTTAATGAGTAGTGGGTTAATCGAGGTGGAGTATTGAAAAGAGTGAAATAAAGTTAAAAATAATAAATGTGAGCCAATCAAATTTTCGTCTTTTAAATTGACGAAAACTTTCAAAAAGACAACGGTTATAATCAAATCGAAATCGCAGGATTTTTGCATAATTTAGCCGCAAAATCATGGATGCGAGAAGCATTCCACAGAAGTTGAGGAATCATCCCAAAGACTGGCCAATTGATAAGTGGGGAGTTTCTATTCCCCCACCAAATCCAAAGAAAAACAATGATGAGAAATGCAAGTAACATCTCTGCATACCCAACAAGTATGACCATTCTTGTACTAACCACTACATATGTTACTCCAAGCATCCAAGTTAGGCTTTTACAGCGTCGTAGTCATGGAAAGGGTGTTTTAACCGTGAGAGTAGCTTGACTGACAAAAGAGTTTACTCGGATTTGATTTTAGAAAATTTATTTTTAATTATAAATTTTAAAAATTAAAAGTTGAAAATATAATTATTGGCTTTTAATTTTTAATGTTACCAAAAAAACCTTAAATTATGGATTCAGTTCATTTACTTTTAAATGTCAGATTAAACGTCATATCCATATATTTATTATTGTAAATGAAAACTAACTTGTGATATCTCGTTACTGCAGCTTCAGAAAATTATTTATAAAAATTCATTTAATTTTTTTTTAAATTGTATTTAATTTAAATTTTCAATTAAGTAGTTGGTTAATTTTATTTTTTTTTTATGTTAATCATCTCACTAATTAATTATTAAATTGCATACGTTACAACATGCGTGAAAACTTGTTCAATTGCCACACACATATATATATATGTAAGAACTGGTGAAAAACATTTAAAGAGTAGGCAAAAAAATGAAAAAATATTCAATATAGGGATTGTGAAGGAATACAGTGAATAACTCAACTAATTTTTTGTTATTAATGTATAATGAGAAGTTGCTAATTGTATATCTTATGTATGGTTATAAATATATATCTAGTAATTCTTTTGTTATTAATGTATAGAGAGATGTTCCTAATGTATATCTTATGTATAGTTATATATACATAGTAAAAAATATGTCTATATTTTAAAGAACTTGAATATCTACTAAATAAATTTAAAAATAAAATAAAATTTGGTCTTTATAATATTTTATTGTTTGTTATCTTATATTAGATTAGACTTGTTTTTGAATCGTGTTTGAATTTGAAAAACGTTAAATTTTTAAAAACTCGATCCGTAATTTTTTTTAAGTAATTGAGACCTAATGCTCAGCTTATGAACAACTCTATATTAATTGTGTATTCACTTATTTAATGTAATAATAGTATATGATGTATATAAAAAAAAGTATCGATATTTTTTTATAGATGTAGTAACTCAAGATTTAGATAGGTTTGGGACACTTTAGCTAAGAAAAAAAAATTTATTGTGATTTAGGTGGGTTTGGGACACTCAAGAATTTATTGTGATTTATTCATTGAATTGTTAAATTTCAATTGCTTCATATTAATTTTTTTTAACACATTAAAGCTCTTTAATTAAAAAAAGTCATATATTGATTAAATAATTATTTTCGCTTATTAATTTGAGTGTATAAAATAAGAATGTATATAAAAGAAATTAAAAAATATGAGAAATAATTTACAAATTAATTATTAGTTAATTACTTTGGAATTCATGTATTTTTTATATTATTCTAAATGATTTTTATATTTTAATAATTATCTTAAATCAACCATTTGTTTAATTTCGTAAGATAAATTGATCTTTTTATTTATTTTTCTTTATTTTATCGTCAATCAATGATTTAAAAGTTAGAATTTGAATAAAATATTTTTTTAATATTTAAAATAACCCTCTAAATTACCCTTCACATTTCTTCTTAATTTTCTCTCCTCCCCTTTTCATTATCATCTCTATTACATTATTTTTCCACAAATCCTTGTTGTTTGCTTTATGTGTCCGCTATGGATATTCTGACTAGAACGAGAAATAACCCAATACTTTTCTGCACATGTTCACAAACCCTCAATTCTTCATTATCCAGTAAACCCTACAATCAACTCAGAGAGGCTAATTCATCAATCTCACAGAAGCAAAAGCTTTGCAAGTTCTAGGTAAATGGTAAATGTGTCTATGGCGATAATTACAAGTTTCTCCAATCTTGGTATCTCTATGACAATGGATTCTCAATGTTTGTAAGGCTACAAGGCCACACAAAAATATGTTGTCGGAATTGCCCTTCCTTCAGGGTCTGACAAAATGTATATGGGCTACAGAGATAGTACTGTGGGGATTTGATATTGTCAATCTGGCAATTGCGATCGGGTAATCAATTTTGGTGTTGAAATTAAGGGGATGTTTGATAGAGCGATTGTTAAATGTGTGATTGCCATGTTGTAAATCGCTATAAGCAGTTTATAACTGTTTATGAGATTTGCCATTTGAAAAGAAATTTTATTATAATCGAAATTTTTAGTTGGTCAACCAAACAACATAAATTTTTTCAATTAGCGACGCGTATATTGATAATCGGTAATTAGGAGTATTTAATTGGTCAACCAAACAACCCCTAAATCTTTTATCTGTAAAGGCTTACTGGTTTTTATTGGATTGCCAAATTCTGTTTGAGTTTGAAATTTAACAAAAGTAATGAGATTAAAGAGTTGTTTTTAGTCGGGTCTATTGGTCGAGTCTGTGCCTTAGTTGTATATAAGAATACGATCTTTGCTGGACAACCAATGGTTATATTTTAGTGTGGAAAAGGAGTTTTAAAGTCATGCATTGTATAACAATTAAAATTTTCACAAAAATTTAAAAATTATTACGAAAATTTTTTAATCACAATATAAAATTATGACCATATTGTCATCTGAAATCTTATTGATAAAAGTGATAATAAAAATTGTGATAAATAATATACCATTTATTACAATAAGGGCTCACAACAAGGCAGTTGCTTGTTTAAATGTCTCTAAGACTAATTATCTGTATTCAGACTCTATGGATAATACAATGAAGGTTTTGAACTTGGAGACTTTGCAATGTAAACAAACGGAGATATAATGATTCACAGGTGTTTGCTAGGAAAAATTAAAATGAAAATAAAAAGTATTATTAATTTTTTATAATAATTTAATAAAAATTTTCATATAATCATCTATTTATTTAATAAAAATAAAATAAAAAATAATTTAATAAATTTTTTAAAATATAAAAATTATTTAATATAATATAAAAAATATAAAAATGTCAAAATAATTAACCTTCCCATATTTAAAAAAGCACAGCGTCAGAGCATAAATTATTAAGCACAAATCAAAATAATTTATTGTCATTTGACTTTATATGAAATGGTAGTAATATCAGTAGGGATGGCAATGGGGCGGAGTGAAGGCGGGGGAACCATCCCATTTTTACCCCCGTCTTAGCGAGGAATTTCCATCCCCGTTTTCGTTTCATATACGAAAATAATTTAGTTTTCATTCTCATCCTCGTGGAGACTCTCATTCTCCGTAGGGATTTTCGTTTCCCTTTTAAATTTTATATTACTAAATTTGTTTATATTTATAAAATTCATAAATAATAGCTAAAAATATAAAAAAATTTATTTAAAAAATATTAATAAATTTAAACACATAAAATATCAACCAAACATAATTAAAATATAAATATTTTAATACATTAAAAATATTCAGTAATATTTTTTAATAAAATATTAAAAATTCAGCATATATTAAATTATGAGTACTTAAACAAATTTAATCTAATAAGTGTTTTTAATAAACTCCAACAATCTCATAAGAATTATTTATTGAACAAATTATTTCTTATATATATATAAACAAACGGAGATATAATGATTCACAGGTGTTTGCGAGGAAAAATTAAAATAAAAATAAAGAGTATTATTAATTTTTTATAATAATTTAATGAAATTTTTCATATAATCATCCGTTTATTTAATAAAAATAAAATAAAAAATAATTTAATAAAATTTTTAAAATATAAAAATTATTTAATATAATATAAAAAATAGAAAAATCTCAAAATAATTAACCCTTCAAGATTTAAAAAAGCACAGCGTCAGAGCATTAATTATTAAGCACAAATCAAAATACTTTATTGTCATTTGACTTGATATGAAATGGTAGTAATATCTCTATGTACTTTTGTGTAGCCTTTAGCTATGCTACAAGTCTCCACGCTAGCTTTTATGGAGTTGTGTGTCAGATTATGTGTTGTGCGATTTTTACAAGTGTACTAAAATAATTTCGATATTAACAATTATCGAAATTATGAACTTCTCTATTATTTAGAAATCGATTAAAAAAATTAAGTTTAAAAGTAAACTAAAATTAGTTCAAGCATTTAAAAATTAATTCAATATATTAAATATTTAGAATTTAAATTTCATTAATTAATCACTTATAATTTTTCTGTATTCTTTAGATTTATTTTATTTTATTAAAATTAGTAATTAAATATCTTCAAAATTATAAAAATTTCTTTCTCAAAATATAATATAAATATTCATGCTAACATTATATTTAATAGGTATTTGATAAAAAAAAATTTATGTTGCTGTTGAGAATTAAAAAATTAATAATTATATTATAGCGTTTTATTATTAACAACTGTTAGTTGTTAGATAATAAAATTTTTAAATCAAAATTATTTGAAAATTTTTTTTTTTTTATTAAAAAGATTAAATTATCTTATAAAAATAATATTTAAATAAAATTAAATATTAATATTTATTATTAATGGTCATTGAATATAGTAATAGTACCAGAAAACCAGTTGCTACCAATAGCTAAATCAAACGAAACCTTACTCTTATTATCACAATTAATTAATATAAACATATTAAATTTTATGAAAATCTTTAAACAATCACAAAAAAATATTTTTATTTTTAAGCAACGTATATGCTAAATCTAATATATTAATAAATTAATATTATATTTTCATTCTCACTATTTTATATAATATCTCTAATCATAAAATTAATGAAGAATTAATCCCAAATTTTAAACTTTAAGATAAAAGATTAATTTCCACAACAAAAAACTCAATCAATTAAACAAAGATAAACGTCGTACATCTTCATATCCCTTTAAGGGTATAATTTGTTCCGTCTGGGGTTTTTCTCATACAATTTTGATCAGTTTGGGATTGAGTTTGGACATGTTTTTTAAAACTGTTTTATGGTAATTTTTTTAATTTTTTAATTTTTCAATTGATTTTTGTAAATCATAATTTGAGAAAAGTTAAAAAAATAGATTTTTTTTGGAACTATAATTTTTTTTAAGTTCTAAATAAATTAAAAACAGTTTAATCGCAATGTAAAACACATCAATGTATATCCTTATTCTAATTAAAATTCAAGACGTGATTTGATAGAAAGTCTAATAGGGGAAATTAAAATATTTACGTACAACTCAAAATATTAGTGTATTTTATAAGGCTTAAACTAAGTCATGGCACCAAACTCAAGCTCATATCTGCCCATTGAAACCCTATGAGAGCTCATGGAAATCTTTTCTTGTTGTTTTGACTTGTTTGAGGCCATTTTTTTTAAGAAAATAAATTATATTCATATTGGTTCAAGTTGAGAAATATTATGTTGCAAGTAGGTTTGGATTATTTATCTACATTGAATTGCAAAAAGAAAAAGAAATTAAATTAAGTTAAATTGCAAGTTCTGAATCGAGTTACTAACGATATTTATTTTTTTTTTCATAAAAAAAATAGAAATTTTTTTTATAAAAATTAATTTTTTATAATTTGAATCATATAACAAATTTGAATGATATATAAATTGAGTTAATTTACTCGATTCTTAATTTTATCGATCATTTAATTAAAATTATTTACAATTTAATTTAAAATTAGTGAATTTTATTAAATCCAAAAATTTCAAATTAAATTTAAAAATAATATTAATTTATTATAAATATATATATAAAAAAAGATTAAATAATTATTTTATTACATGTCTCATCTAATAAAAAAAATCATAATTAAAATTTTTTAACTAAAATTTAATTTTTATTATATCATTGACCCTTTTGTATCCACCCACAAGTGCATGGCAGAAAGACAGAGAGGTATAAGACAATATTGAAGAAAATATCATCTTGTATAGATTCTACAATGGAGGGGCCCCAAAAATTTTTAAAATTTACAAGAAAATAACATTTTAATTGCATCCCAAATGTAATTTCATGTCATATTCATTGCATTCTCTTGATAAATAAATAAATAAAAAGCCTTACTGACTCATCCATTCAACCAGCCAATGGTTCCTAAGATTTAAAAAAGATAACATTTGAGCTAAAGTTTAAATGAAAGATTCCATTGGCAAAAATTGACAACCAACAAAATAATATTTCATACTCATACCAAAGCTATAGTTAATCATGTACAGTAAAATCTTAATAAACTAATAATATCATTAGAATTCATAAATTTTATTAACTAAAAAATTATTAATTAATTAAATATTAATTTAATCTATTAATTTAAATTGAGATCATAAAAAATTATTATATAATAAAAATTATTAATTTATTGAGCATAAATTTATAAAAATTTTACTGTATATATCACAAATAAAAAGCTTAGCTAAGTATATATAAGGTTAATGGTGGATTGAGGTTTAAGCTTTAATTTTTAAAATTTTTTAATATAAAATTATTATTTAGTTATTAAAATTTATAAAATTAAGAAAATTATTTTTTATTTTAAAAAATTATTTTTTTAGTCCCTAATAAAGTACTAATCAATTATATATTCTTCTATTTTTCCTTTTTTGACCCTTTAATTTTTAAATTTTAAAGATAAATTATTATTTAAATCCTGAAATTTATTAAAATTAATAAAATAGTCATTCTATTTTAAAAAATTAATTTTTTAATTATTAATTCATAATATTTTTTTAAAATTTTTTTATATCCTTTTCTAAACATAAGGGATGCATCACTTCTCAAAAATTTTATGTTCCCCCTTATAAATCAAGTTAATCAAGTATTTGAGGTTCTTTTGTTCACCACATATTCTCTTATCTAAATAGTTTTAGGAAGTGACTCTAAATCCCTAATTTTTTTTTTCTTTTTTGTTTTTATAGGGTCCCAAATATTTCCAAAAGACCAAGTTATTTCCTTTTTCTTACATCATATAAAATACAACCCACTCCTACCCAATCCTACAAATCTATGTAGGAAATTGCCTAAAAATCAATGGCTTGGTATTCACAAGTCTATTTATGATATTAATATCAATAAGCTATTGATTGAGTACTATTAAAATTCTCTTTAAAACAGTAAAATTTAAACTTTAAATCCATTATAATTAAATTACTAAAAATAAAAAATTTATGTTAGTGATTTATAATATCGCCTCAATATCACCAATAATAAAGACTTTGAGATATTTATTTGGAGATTTTAAATTAGAATTTTATTAAGTATAGTTAAGTTACTTATCTTATGTATTATATAAATAAATTTCATAGAATTTTATAAAATTCAATTGAAATTTTAAATTTTTATATTTGGTGATTTAAAAATATTAATTTAAATCAATAAATTTAATTATATGAAATTAAATATAATTAAATTAAATTCTACCAAAATTGAAATTGATGTGATTTGAAATGCATTTCATAAAATTTATATAATAAAAATTACTTATCATTTATTTTACTTTTTCTCTTATTCTCTTCTCATCTTTTATTTTATTTTATTTTTTTCTCTCCTGCTCTCCTGTCTCTTCTTTTTCAATTGCTGTCTCTTTCTCTCACCTCAACTTCTTAACTACTCTTCATCTCTTTTTTTTTCTCCTTTGCTCTTCATCTCTATTCTATTTAGTTTTGTCTTCTCTCTTCCTATTTCTCTCTTTATCTTCTAAGCCTATTATGTTGTATTTTAGAAAATCATCACATTATCAATTAGGCTTTAATTAATTTACTTCAAAATAAATTATTTAAAATTCATTTGCATTCTATATTTTAAAATGGAGTGGTAAAAAATAGAGGTTCTCTCATGTAACTTATTTTTAATTTCAATAACAGAGGCCATAACTTTGTGTGAAGTAATTGAGATGGACACACAAGTGGTGATTAATGCAGTGCAAGGTTATATGGAGGACATCTCTACTTTTGGAGTTGTTCTTAATGAGTATAAACTGTTGTTAACTCAATGCTATAATGTGAAACTTAGCTTTATTAGGAGACAAGCTAATGAGTTAGCTCATATTTTGGCACATCAATCTCATTCGTATGCTAGTCCTACAGTTTGAAATGTACTTCCTGTTGGATTAAAGGATGTTCTTACCATGATACTTGTTTTATTACTTAATAAAATTGCATTTTTGCTTTCGAAAAGAAAAAAAATCACAATAATCCAATATGATGAATAATAAATCCGGCCATTACCTTTGAGCCTGAGATGCCACACCAAACTCGTATCTCAAGAGAGCAAAAATAAACTTAAAAGGTCCAGAAAAAGGCTTCTTAAGAGATAATACATTATGGGAAGTCCAAGGCCACGTCCAAGGCCATCCCCGAAAGGTGCTTTGCCAAAGTGTTCCCTCATCCTACTAAAGCCTCAACCATAAGGTTCATTGGTCTACTTTAGACTAACTTCACTAGACGAAGAGCTTAGGTCTTTCACATTTTCAGTCATGCCTCAACACATGTTTATCAATATTAAGGCTTAGACCATGTTAGTCCCTGGCATGTCAGAAATAAGACAAATTATCTAATAGACACTTAACCAAAATGTCATCCTGAAATATGGCAAGCGACACAAACAACAAAAATCTGATACCACCGAGTTTTGTCTATTCATCTTGGCTAAATTTTCTGGACATCAATGTGACTACTAACTCCTTTTCTACTTGCACATATGTTATAAGATAAATATTTTTACTTATTATATTCATATATTCATCATACAACTTCTTACATCTATTTTTTAAAGTTGACCATTTTTTACTTTGAAAAATTTAAAAAATCAAAACTATTGACTTAAACATCAGAGAGATCTTGTCAAGTTCAAATTTAATACTTTAATACTTGTTCACTTGTCTTACAGATTTAAAAAGTCATTTGAAACAAAAACCAACATAAAAAGATCCATCATCATTGTTTGAAAATTTCATAACCATCACAATATATCATATTTCTTTTAGATAATGACATTAATATTTTATTCATATAAACAAAATACATTTTAATTTAAAAAAAAATCAAAATATACATAAAAACTATGAAACTAACAATTTGTGTTGAGAAAATATTAAAATCAATATCATATTTCTTTGGATTATTAAACTTTTTTTAATAATCTATAACCGCGTTGAGAAAATAATAGAACTAACAATTTGTGTTTACTCTTATCACTCTCAAATTAATTAATAAAAAAGCAAACACTTTCTAAGCGGTCAAAAATCCAAAACGTTTACAATTAATTAATATATCTTTTTAAGTTGTCTAACTGGTGAATTTTGTGTATAATTGTGACTTGTGATTTAGAAATTATATGAAAAGAAAGGAATAAAATCGGATGGTTCAAAATTATTTCAAGTCAATTTTGAATTATAAATTATTGAAACAATTTTAAGAATGTTCCCATCAAACGAATATGAAACACAATTAAGAGTCCCTTTCTTAAAAGAAATCCCAATCAATGAGAACCGCTGATTAAAAGTTCTCCTTCTCAAAAATAAAAATTAAAAATAAATATATAATGGTGAGTGCTAAAGTGCCAACAACAAGCTAATTAGAATCAAGCCATCAATAATATCTTAACACGTAATATTTAAATTCAATAAATTTGATCTAATTTATATTAGAATCGAATAAAATTCATAAAAAATAAAATTTTTCTAATATCTATTTTATTAATTTACAAAATTTGAATTCCAAGTTTTACTTATTATCTGAATCAATAAGTATTAATTACCTTAAATATTTTCAATGTTAGCATAAAACTTATAATTATTTTTTCAAAGAAAATACTTTTTTACTGCTAGCTAATTTCATTAATGATTTAATAATTCATGTAAGACCAGTAAAAGAATTCGACAAAAATGCTTTAATATAGCTAAGTGGCGACTGAATTTTTTATTATTTTCTATTTTTCCTTCTTGTGTCGATGATTATGATGAGAAATTTTCAATTCTTGAGGGTTTTTTGAAGTGGGCGAATAATGTATGGATTGTGATTTTTCAAGTTTCTGAATTTTGATGAATTCAGTTTTTGCGTTGGCCGTTGAGCATGTTGATGCTTCTGTGTTGCAGGAGGCCATCTCCGATCTCCCGTTGCTGCGCCTAGCTCACCGCTGCAACTCGTTTTATAAGGGAGTTTTGTTCCTTTTTTTATTTTTTAATTTAAATATATAAAATATATAAAAAAAATAATATATATATAGGGGTTATTTGGTTGACCAACTAAACATCCCTAATTGCCGATTGCCAACATGCGTGTCGCCAATTGAAAAAATTTGTGATATTTAGTTGGCCAACTAAAAACTCCGATTATGATAAAATTTTTTTTCAATCGACAAATTTCATTAGCATCTATAACCTGCTTTTAACAATTGACGATTTGACAATCGCATTTTTATACCAATCGCACATTTAGTCATCGTTTTACCAAACACCCCCGTAATAATTTCTTGTTGGAATTTGAACTTTATGCATCTTTTGCACGCGTTATATTAATTTTTTTTTTTAATATTAATAAAAAAATATTAATTTTAAATTTATTATTCGAGAGAATATATATTTATTATAAAATTAAAATTTTAAGTATTAAAATATTAATATTAAAAATTATTTTTATTTTTGATAAAATTAATTTTAATTAAAATTAAAATTCATACTTAAAACCTTTTACATTCAACTAAAATTTAAACTCAAATTTTTTTTATCACTTCAATGTTACGAAAGAAAAGGTTGATTGGGAAAATTCTTATCTGTCTCCAGCGTATAGCACGAGTGTATTAGGTTATAATATATAACTGTTTTGTCGAATTTTATTTTGCTATAATTTGAGGAGAAGGTGTGGACGTGGGCTCCATAGTAAAGCAATGGGCCCCAATATTTTTATAAAGATGACGTGGAGGAGAAAGAAATAGAGCGAGAAAAAGCTTTAGATAGCAAACACACGTTCACTGGATAGGCTGAAAGAGACGCGAACCACCAGAGCATCCAATGTCAAAAACTAGTCTACTTTACTTGCTTTCCTTTTCTGCCTCTGGATTTCCTTTTCTCTCCATTTTCCTATATATACTTATATATCATAAACTTGTCTTCATCTATTACTTGTTGGGTTCTTCTTCTTCTTCTTCTATGATATCAAATCAAATAAAATTTCATATTTTTTGAAGGAAAGGAAGAGACTTTACAATATCAAGAAACGTGAGCTTATATAACCAATATTTTGTTTTTGTCAATTCTGTTTTTTTTTTTCTTTTTTTAATTTCTGCATATAGGTATTTATGTTTATGGTAACTAAAAAGTTTGGTTCTTTTGGTTTTTCCATTTCCGGGTTGGCTGGTTTTTGAATGAACAATTTTTGTTTTGGGATGTGAATTGTGAATTGTGATTGTTTGGTTGGTTGGTGGGTGCAGCTGGAGTGGAGGAAAGGGAAAGTTAGTCCAATTGTGACTAGAATAAGGCAGCGGTTGAAGCTGAAACCGATGCCGTTTAATATTTTTCATGATGCTGATGGATTGCCCAGGATTATCTTGACTGACCCTACTGGCTCATCAGCTGAGGTGATTTTAATTCCTTTCTTCTTCATCTCTCTATTTTTTTAGCAAAAAAATCATACTTTTAAGTTGTTATTTAACATGAAAAGAATTTTAATGTTCCAAATAATCATAGTGGGAATAACAAGTAATTTCAAGATATAGAATCTGATAATCAATAATCTTGGACGAAAATTTGCACAGTTTTTTATGGTTAGGTGAAGAGCCATTAGATTCTTGAAAAGTTTGAGGGTTGATGCCTTGAGGGGTAATGTTGAATATATTGGTTTAAAAGTGGGGAGAGTAAATATCTGAAGGAATTATAATCTTTAGGGCATGGTTCAATAAAATTGATTGTATTTTTTAGTTTTTTTCACTATCAGGAAACCCAGGTTTTCTGATCAAAGTCCACTTTTTAAAAGTTTTTCTGAATATGTTTCTTTGGAGATTGTCAAAGGTCAATATAGAATCTGATAATCAACAATAAGACAAGCCTCACAATTTGAAAGATTAAAGCATAGATGTGTCCTGCAAATTAGGCTGCTGAAAATGGCTTTACGTTAATTTTTTGAAAAAAAAAAACGAGTGGCAACTAAAAAAGAACACGAAATTGGTATCAACCTTTTGCAGTTACTAACTGTTCACCCAAAATGGTTTCAGGTGCTTTTGTATGGTGGGCAGGTTGTTTCTTGGAAGAATGAACGCAGAGAAGAATTACTTTTTATGAGCAGCAAGGTGAACCATTCTTCTTAGCTATTTTGAAGGATTTGTGAGCCCACAATGGTGTTTAAGCTTCACATGAACTTTCTTTACTTTATATAAATGATGGATTGCTCTTTTCGGAAGTTCCTTTGTGAAAATGCTGTCTGTAAGGGGTAGTAGTTGTTAGTTTGGATGTTTTCCTTCACTTTCACCTTTTACAGATCTGAAGTAATTCAGTCTTGAGAACTTTGCAAAGGGAAAGCCACTTCCTTTCAGCAGTTTTGGAGCGACAGCTTAACTTTCATCTAGCAACCCTCTCAATGTAATCGTAAACAAGTTAGCTGGCCTAACAAAATGTATAAACATGAGAAAGAACAAATACAAAACCTATTTTAAATTGTTAAATTATACAGTTCTTGATTCTTCATTTCATTAGTTTTTAATTGCTCATTTTCTTATGCACTTTGCAATTTTCTTATTTCTCATACATATTACAGTACTTTTGTTCTTGTTCAAAAAAGCAGCATTTATTTCTGCCTCAACCTATTGGTTTAGTTGTTTTTTATATGAAGTCAACAGTTACATTCACAACTTCTTCTAATACTAATAGTGGTAGATTTCTCGCCTGCAGGCTGTTTGGAAGCCTCCCAAAGCCATCAGGGGAGGTATACCAGTCTGCTTTCCACAGGTTTGTATGACAAGGAATCAATCAATATGTATTTCACTTTTATTATTGTCAAGATTATGAGATTCAATGCTGCTATTTCAGTTTGGGAATCTTGGTTTACTTGAGCAACATGGATTTGCGAGGAACAGATTGTGGTCATTGGATAATGATCCTTCACCTTTGCCTCCAGTGAATAACCAATCATCCTTCGATCTGATATTGAAGTCCACAGAAGAGGATTTGAAAACTTGGCCACGTAGGTATGCTTGAAAACTGCACAAACCAAATAAGACTAAATTGAGGCTATAAAATTTTTATATTTGTGTAGATTTACCTTCTGGTTTTCCGCAGCTTTGAGTTGCGGCTTCGGATCTCTCTTAGTCCTGGCAAGCTCACTTTGATCCCTCGTGTGAGAAATACAGATAACAAGGCCTTCTCTTTTACATTTGCGCTGTGTAACTACTTATCTGTGTCTGATATCAGGTTTGTCTTATAAATTTACAAGAACTTGCATTAATTGTAAACTTTTAATGACACAGGCTGAAGTTTGTCACTGTTGCTATTCTGTCTAAATTACAAAGTTGCCGTTGATTTTACACTCTTTTTCGATCAGCCTATATTCTATTTTCTCATTTATAATGGAGCTTGTAGAACCTTGAAAGCCTCGCTGATTAAGAGCTGAGTTGGAAGTTATTTCATTCCTATCCTTTACAGAAGGGTTGCATTTTAATTTGCAGTGAAGTGCGCATTGAGGGCTTAGAGACACTCGATTACTTTGATAATCTAATGCGCAAAGAAAGGTTTACTGAACAGGCAGATGCAATCACATTCGATGATGAGGTATTACATTTTATTCCTTTTTTCTGCAGTCAATCTTGATGCAACTTTCTTGGAGGAAAATTACTATAGAACTTGCCACCAATTTAATTATGAATTTATTTTTTCATTTGAATACGCATGTGCATTGAAGTATTTCTTTTTTCACATTGCTAATGTAAAATTATCATTTTAGATTGATAGAGTATATTTGAGCACTCCTACTAAGATTGCCATTATAGACCATGAGAAGAAGAGAACATTTGTGCTGCGAAAGGATGGCATGCCAGATGCAGGTTCGAAAATTTTATCTTGATGTTCTACCTGATTGTTTTCTACTTATAAATTTGATTCTGATGTGACTTCATATTGGATTTCATTGATTATGTAGCTGTTTGGAATCCTTGGGACAAAAAGGCTAAGGCTCTCCCAGATCTGGGAGATGAGGACTATAAATCCATGTTACGTGTGGATTCTGCTGGTATTGAAACCCCGATTGTCCTGAAGCCTTTTGAAGAATGGAAGGGTTACCAAGAGATCTCTACTGTGTCATCAAGTTATTGCAGTGGGCAGTTGGATCCAATGAAGGTTCTTTATGGCTTTCAATGATCTCTCCCAAGTATTGAATGGAGGAGGTTTTCTTGTAAGTCATAAGAACTATCTTGTTTAATGTAATATATGCATGCACTTGCTTTGTCTATTTATTATATTTGTTGTGGTCTTTAGAATTCACAGAGTGAGATTTAACCAGTTGCATGTACTAGTCGACTATTATATTGAGGTGAGACACTGTCACATTGTTGAGCAACAATATATATATTTATATATATGATGTTGCCTCTTTGTGATATTACAGCATGCCTCTTTGTGATAGTACGAATGAGCGAGTTTAATAATATTATAGTTGTTGATTCTCAGTATTATTTAAGATTTGTTGAAGTTTTGAAAGTAAGATGATTAAATTCATGAAGTTAAGCAAATAACATGGAGGAATGCGGATTGACAACTTTGAAATTGTCACAGGATCAGCTACAATCTCACCATTATCCTCCTTATTGAGCAGTTGCTCAGTCATTGCTCACTAGGAAATAGACCTTATTCTTTTCTGCCTTGAAATTGTTTCTGTATGCAGTTAGAATAGAGAAAGCAAGGACATTCCAAATTTTTCTTTGGCATCCTTGTCAAATGGGTCGTCTCCCAGATACATGTTGATGAATGCCCTACAGAGGAGTTCACTTTCAACTCTGCTAACCACCTCATCAATCACTACGTACATGAAAAGTGAATCTTCCATTACATTTTGGTATCTAGTGAGAGCACAACATGAGAAAACACAGATTTTCAGAACCTAACCTTTAGTTTGCAGAACATATCCAGGAAGGCGAGAAATTTCGATTACTGAGCCACTTGTTAGCTTAATTTCATCTGATGCTTGACCCATGACCCTATCATTCAAAAACACAAGAGGTGATCTTTAGTATCAGCTAAGCATATAATTTTTACTGTGGTGATTATATGGAGTAGGATATTTACTTGTTTGCAAGTTCTTCATTCTTTTTCCCACCATTCAATTTTTTTATGGATGCTCCTAGTCCTTCATCAAAGCTCTTTTTGACCATGTTCATGGTAAGGCCAGAAAGTACAATTACCAATCTCACCATCATATTCAAATCACTATCAATCACTAGCTGATACATTTCCTTTGATGGTTTTGCTGGTGCTTTTCCAATCTTTGACTTGAGAAGATCTTTCAGTTTCTCATTGTCTGTGTACATTCCTGCAAATTGAAAATTCAGGAATATTATTAACTACAGGCATTGTGTATGAACTGAAAAGAATGAAATTCTGATACCAGATTTATTAATTACCAAAGCTATAAATCTTCATGCCCATGCCAAGCATGGACTTCTTCCTCAACCCAACACTTAGTAATTGCTTCCCATCTTCCAACTTAACTGGGAAAGAAACTCCAGTTTTAGGTTCAACCTCAACTGCTACCTCTTCTTTCTTCACCTCTTCCATAGGCGCCTCACATTCAGCTTCTTTTCCGGTTGCTTTCATCTTTTCTTGAACTTTCTCCACGGTTGGCTCTCCAATACTCTTTGCTCCATTTTCAGAGTTCGCCCCATTTGCAGACTCCTGTTCGACGTCATTGACCTTCTCCTCAACCGGCATCTGATCCTCAGCGACGACATTCTGAGCTACGCTTGCCATTATTGGACTAAGTGCTGATATAGAGGAAGAAAAAGAGGAGAATTAGTGTTTGTGTTGGTTGGAAAATGGAAGAAAAAAGAAGGCTTTAAATAGGAAGAAAGGTGGTTAGGAAGATGATATAAGTAGATAAGAGGTAATTAATTTGGCAATAGATAAGAGGCATTGGCCTACCTCGGTATGGGGCATTAGACAAGTGAAGCTTAGTGATGCAAGAAAATGAATTCTTCAAGCATCAAAAGTTTTTATTTTATGAATAAATTTGGATGGATCATAACTTCTTTTCAGAATTTCACCCAAAAAATGGAATTCACACACATCAAGATCCAACCCATTTGTCTCAATTTAAAACTATATATGATGTTTTAATTCATGGCAATTGCACACCCCAGGATAAACTTAAAATGCTTTGAATTGCTCAATGTTTTAAGGTTGGATAAATGTTTTTGTAATGTTGCTCCTAATTTTTTTTCTTTTCTTTCACAACTTCTTTAAAAATGATTGGATGGTTATGATTTGAAATCCTAATTTCCAGTATTATATATGTGAATCGCGGATCAAGAAATAACATAATAATAAGTGAATATACCATCTGAAAAATATATATATATAGGATCATATTTGATGGGATTATTATCTAAAATCATTCTATTCTTCTAAATGACATTGAAAATTAACGAATATATCCTTAATTCAAAGGTTTAAATTGGGTTACATCAATATCATGTTTAATTACTTTGACTGGATTAAATTAGAATCTAAATCATTATTTTATATATATATATATATATATATATACCATTCAATAATTGATAGTACATCATATGTGTGCTACTCATATTTTATTGGACATTTAATAGTAAAAAATATAATGATACTATTTATGATTATGAGTAATGATTTATTTAAAAGAAAATTTAAGTCCTTTAATCATATTTATTATTCTTATTATTTTAGCAACCCGATAAATTATTATATTATGAGTTGTAATATTTAATATTATCTAAAAAAAATGTTAATTATTATTTCTATATTTGTTACAATTCACAAACTTATTAAAATTTATTACAGTAAAATATTTATAAATTAATAATTTTGAGACTAGTAAATTTTATTAATTAAAAAATTTATTAATTAATAGATAAATTAATAATTTATTAATTTAAAAATAATATTTATAATTTAATAAATAATATTTAATCAATTAAAAAATTATTGTGTTTTATCTATTTTGTAATCAATTTAATATTAGTTAAATGAATTGAAAAAAATATATAATAAATTAAATATAAATTAATTAAAATAAAATAAAAAATATATTTTTAATTTAATATGAATTAAATAAATTGAAAAAAAATATTTATAAATTGAATGTAAATTAAATGAAGAGAAAAAGTATATATGAGTATAATTGTTTATATTTAAAATAATTTTTATATAAATTATTTCAAATAATCTATTATGTATTTTATAATTATAATAATTTTTCATTTAAAAAGTATTTAAAAATTTATTATGACAGATGAGATGATAAAATATTATATGAGTATAGTAAAAAATATTTTACATACATTTAAAAAGAATTTCAGACATGAATTTCTAATAAATTTTATTTAAAAGTTAGTTCGGATATAATATCAAATACGTTGAAGTGAAATTAGAGATAAAAATGAACTCAAAATATCAACAACTCTTTATAAATTTTTATTTCAATTCGAGAGTTCAATCTCAGAATTTCTAAATACAATAAGAAAAATTATAAACAAGATCCAATTAGAATTAAATTTGAAGAAAAAATAAATAATTATATAATATCAAATAACTTGAAGTGAAATTATAAATAAAAATACACTCAAAATATCAACAACGTTTTATAAATTTTTATTTTAATTTGAGGGTTCAATGACACAATTTTTAAATACAATAAGAAAAATTAAAAATAAAATTCAATTAGAATTAGATTTCAAGAAAAAATAAGTAATTATAAACTCATATATTAATAAAGTATCATAATTTATTATATACAATGTTGATAAATTATTAATGATAAATTATTAATTTATAATATAAATGAGACCATATAATTATATATAGATTTTAAAAAAAATATTATCTTATTAATTTATTAAAATTATTAATTTAGTTCACTAACTCAAATCGAAACTGAATAAAATTATTATATAATAAATATTATTAATTTATAGAAATTTTACTGTATAAAACTTTTCAATATCTAAAATTTACTATTAAAATAATTAAAAAAATAGTATAAATTAATATTTAATATTAATTTTTTTTTAAATAATAACACAATTAATAATTTTTTATTCTAAATTTTATAATTTTTATTGCAAATCAAAAATAAAATTCAAATTAAAAACTTAATCGAAACTGAAATCAGAATCTAATCATAACCGTAATTAAAATCAGAATTAAAATTGGGACCATCAGTTTTTAAAATTGTAACTGAATTGAATATTTTTAGTTTAGTTAAGATTCTTAATTTTGAAGACATTAATATATAATCTAATGATAAAAATATATATAAATATATATATATAAACTGGATAATAAATTCATATTACATTTTCTAATGAAGAGTTGGACCGTGGTTAGGACTGAGGGCAGGAACAGGGTAAGGTGTGTGGGTCTCATGAATGTTCACAGGCCCAGTTTATATCCCAAATCGACAAAACCACAATGGCCTTCCTAAACAGGTTTTTAGTGGAGACCATGTTTCCTGCTAGCTCTTGATTTTGAACTGTTAACTGTGAACTGTGTTATGAGTTCATCTCCTCTTCTCTTCTCTTTCTCATTCGCAACACAAAGCTCAGCAAAAGCCGAAAACAATCAGAACCAGAACCTTCAACCAGGGTTTTAGGGTTTTGTACAAATCAGACAAGAAGGAGGAGGAGAAAAGCTATGAAGGAAGGAAAAAGCAGAAAACGCAAGAGAGGCAGGCATGGCAAGCAACAAAATCAACACAAACCTTTCTTATCAAACGATGCCACACTAACCCATAGACCAAAAGAAGCTGAACCCAAAAACCCTTCTTCCTCAAAGCGGCTAAAGTCTTCATCTTTCCTCGAAAAGGTCTCACTTTTTCTCTGTTATATTAATTTATGTATTTGAAACATATGAAATTTAGAGTTATTATTATTTTTATTATTATTGAATTGATATTATTGTTACAAATATGCAGATGCGTGCAAGGTTATCTGGGGGACATTTCCGGATGATCAATGAAAAGCTCTATACTTGCACGTAATTTCTTGTTTTCTTATTGTTATTATTTTCAGGCATTCTTGTTATTCAATTGTAGAATTTTCAACTCAATCAATCCAAATACTTTCTTCAACTGGGTTTTCTCTAAATTTTATTTAGTCCCCAAGAATATGGACAAGCTCAGAACTTTTCATTATCATCTGTTCTTGTGTTTTAATATTCTATTTAATGGGTTCAAATTGCGTTGACTGATGAATACTGAGTGAAGATGATGCTTGATTATCTTTATAGTTTGAATTTACCACTCAATGAAAAGGCCTATAGCTCTCTATTTGAAAGCAATAAATGATCTTTTCAATTTTGTTTGTCTTTTTCTCAGTGGAGAAGAAGCCTTTAACTATTTCAAGGAAGACCCATCCTTGTTTGATATGGTATGTTTTGTTCCAGACCATCACCATCTACATTTTTCTTCTCTTTTTCATTCTTCAATTACAACATCTATATAATTTCTGACTCCAATCATACTTAATGGGTATAAGTTTACACTGACTACATGAACGTCTCAGCACTGAATTGAAGTTTCATCAATTGTTGAACATTGGATTGAATTTTGCTAACTTCTAATTTGCGATGAGCGTATTTTTCTTTAGTGGTTTTTACTTCTTTGTATTTATATTTGTGATCTATTGCTTGACTGCAGTCTAAAGATTGTGGATTTTCTGACCAGTCATGCTACTGTTATCACAATATGGCGAAGTTCATTAATCTCTATTTTATATTCTCACTATAGCAGTCGGCATCACAGATTGGACATGTCTATGATGATTATTTTTGCAGTGTATTTTCTTCTAGAGTTGTTACATGGAAAATATATGTGCATAATGTATGATATTAATTTAAATAGACTTGGAAGGTACAAACTTAGGGATTAGCTGATACTAATATGTATGTTAACTGAAAAAACAATCTTTTTTTTCCTTTTTAACCGAATTCCTTTACTCAGTATTTAGTAAACTCTAGTGGAAGGCAATGTAGTTTTTCTGTTTCTTTTCCTTATCCATGTTCCACTTTTTCTCCATGAAAGTCAATAGCCATTTGACAATCTTTACATATCGAAGTTACAATTCTGGAAACTCAAGACAAAAGAAAAGAAAAGAAACAAACCATAAAAATCGAGGAAAAGAAAATGGTTCAAGCTGGACAAAATTAAAATGAATATTACATACTGATTTGCTATGCAAAAGGACTCACAATTTACTATATGAAACCTCAAACTGTCAAAACTTCTGTGAATAATATTGCCATGTGTTCACAATTTTGGGCATCGAACACTAAACTATGATAATGAATTATTATACAATTTTTTTCTTCATAATGTGAACCACATTTAGTAGCACAACGCAGAGTAGTCATTGCTGTTCAAAAAAAAAAATAGTCTTTGCAGAGTTTGCATTATCTGCTGCCTTGAAGTTATATCCTAGTAAGCATCATTTTCCCACGAATTTAAGTATCACAGTGTTATTCCCATTTCCAAGCATCCTTAAAAGACAGGGCTACTCTAGGGTAAAGTTAATGACCAAGATAACTATTTGTAAGACCATGCATTGATTCCTCCGCTTAAGGTATCTTGTACATACCCTTAAGATGTTTACCTGTTTCATCTTTTTCTTTCTTTTTTTTCTTGAAGCATGCTGTGTTCTTGCTTTCAATTGTGCAAGAATGCTCTTATAATTTCTTTATATTCCTTATCTTTACAATGGTAACCATCCTTGTTATTATTGGATTTTTTTTTTATTAGAAAATCTCTATCTTGACTTTATTTTTACTTACATGGCCAGTATCACACAGGATACCAACAACAAATGTCACATTGGCCAGAGCAGCCAGTAAATATAATCATAAATTGGTTAAAAGGTCACAGTTCTTCTTTAGTGGTGGCTGATTTTGGCTGTGGTGAGGTTTTGCTGAAGTCCAATTTCTAATTCAAATTTGTAGAGAAATTACAGGCTACTTTTTGTCTGTTTGTGCGAATGCTATTTACTAAATGGTTCAATTGTTGTTTTGTCAATGTCTTCTTGCTCCATGTATTCCAGGAGATGCGCGCCTGGCAAAAAATGTGAAGAATGAAGTTTTCTCTCTTGATCTTGTAGCCAGCGATCCTTCAGTAATTGCCTGTGATATGTCAAATGTACGTGTCTCAATAATTCTGAAATTGCATGGGTCGTTGGCATGCAAATCAACTAAATTTTGAAATTCAAAAAGATGCTTTAAGATCAAGACCTTTCATTTCAGAATGTCTATATGTAACAGTATTGGTGTTTGTTGGCAGACACCCCTTGATGCTTCATCTGTAGATGTTGCAGTCTTTTGCCTTTCATTGATGGGCACAAACTTTTCTAGTTACCTTCAGGAAGCACGCAGAGTTCTTAGGCCAAGGTTTTCTTCAAATGCTAATTTTAAGGTTTTAGATTACCCTTTTTTGGTAGTTGTTCAACTTTTGTTGCTTCTTTACAGTGGTTGGCTATTGATAGCTGAGGTGAAGAGCAGATTTGATGCAAACAATGGAGGTGCAGACCCAAATAAGTTCTCAAAAGCCATAACTGATCTTGGATTCACCTCAATACTCAAGGTCTATAACTATTTTACCCATTTGCCTTTGTAAACTGATTTCCTTGTTCTAGCTACTGATATAAATCATATGCAGGATTTCTCGAATAAAATGTTTATTTTGTTATATTTCCAAAAGAAGGTGAGTTACATTTTTTTATTATTCGTAATTATTGTTTGTAGATTTATGTAGCGCGTGATTTATCTGCTCAGAAAGTTGTGTATATGAGTTTGTTCATAGTTGTGTAAGAGTTTGTTCATATGAACAATCTGTTTATCCTTTCCATTGCAGGAGAAGCAAAGTTCAAAGAAAAAAGAAATTGAATGGCCTGAGTTGAAACCCTGTTTGTACAAGCGCCGGTGAGATAAAAAGGGAAATGAAGTGATCTAATTGTAATGTTATTTGAGATACAAGTCAATTGCAGCCAAAGCATATCTCTTATTTACATATCTTGTGGAAGAGAACTCTTTATTTTATTTATTTATTTATTTTTATGTGATAAATTCCCTTTTTATATTTATAAGCTAGCGGAAGAAATTTATTTAAGTCGAGAATATTTAAATTTTGCAAAAATTCAATTCAATTGGATTATATTTTGGCCGCTTTTATTTTTGGAAAGATACAATTAATAAAAATCATAATAGAATAATTTTATAAGAATTTAATTTATTTAATGAGATTCGCCGTTAAAAAATAAAAATATTTTTATTTAAATAAATATCATATGAGAAAATAATTTATTTTTTTTTCCAAGTATTTCAAACAAAATAATCAAATGAAAGAACAAAGAATTATTTAATGCCTAAAATGGCCAAGTGATAGTTATTATGACTAACATACCATATTTATATTATTATTCTTTTAGTACATTTTAACCAAGAAAACTTCATTTATTATAACTATCAATCAATGGAATTTAAACTAAGTCAAAATGGAATAAATGATTTTTAAGTCAAAGATTGGAAGGTCTCCAATTCACCAACTATCTTCACAACTCCATTACCCAAAATAATAATAATAATAAAAGAAGAAAAAAAAAGTCAAATAAACTCACCCAAAAAAAAAAAGGAAAAGGAAGAAAATATATTTGGGTGGTTAGTGGTTATTATAATTTTCTAGTGGGTCTTTCTTCTTCCATGGCATTTTCTATCTCACCACCGACATATTATTATTTTGTTCTATATATAGAATATTTATAATAATAGACAAAATTGTAACTTTTAGAAAATATTTGAATTTCTTTTTTTTTTTTTTTTTTGATCATTAGGGTTTAAATATTGATTAAGGCATAAAAATGCAAACTTAAAATCAGTATCAAGTTTTAGTCACTAAATTATTTTGTTAAAAACTACCTAATTTATAAAATAAATTAAGGTTTCATCTTAATTAATTTATTGATAAAATTTTGTTATATCCATAAAGTGAGAAGTAGATTATTTTCTAAAAATGAAGATATTATTAAATAAAGATTAGCAAGTAGTGATTCAATACACATTCTGATAAATGAATTTCTTGATAAATAATCAAATTTTAGTGTGAATTGATTAGCTCACTTCAAAAATAATTATGATATAAAAAATTTGCATGTTCCTATTTTTAGTCTGTTCTTTCCTTCTCTTGAAAAAAGAAAAGAAAAAAGAAATAGTGAGGAGTAGGTTGTTTTGGAGTAAAAAGTAACATTAACTTCTAAATAAAAACCAAATATTCTTTTGACTTTAATGCAATAAAATTGAAAGCTTCCACATACATACTGTTATAAGTCAAGGTTTTCTGGTGGCAACTTATAATACAATCTCATTTTCTTTTTAGTGCCATTACTATCAAAGGCTATCATTTTATTGCAATAAATTAATATATTTATAGTCAAAATTTTATTATTTTATGTGGCAGCCAACTTGCCACCCCTTTACCTAATTTTGGTCAATTTTTTTCTAATCCCAAGTTGCAATTTCTTATTTAATTCACTGTTACAACATAATGTTACTTTTTTTAATATTCAATCAAGTTGAGAAAAAGTAAAATTTATATTAACATTAATTAATAGTTAGGAGAAGTACATGACATCAAATATAACAATAAAACAAATAACATTTTTTCAATATAATTCCATATCTTGATTATGAAAATAAACTCAAATCTATAAATAAATAAAATAAATCATTTAGACTATGAACGAAAAAAAAAAAATAAAGTCATAATATTTTTTTAAATTATTATTAAAGAGAATGATTTTATTTGGATCTTATGTATCAAGTAGACCATATTAAATTTCAGATAAATTCTATTTATAACTAGTAGAACAGTTGTAAATGTAATTATTAAATCTACTTGATTAACGATTGAAAAGGCGAGTTAAAACGAGACTAATGCTTGAAAAACTTATTATTATCGGTTACATCGAATCAAGACCATAGATTCAATATCATCTTTCATATCAACTATAATTTGAAAAACTTATTGTTACCAAATAGACTGAATTAAAGTCATAGATTCAAGAGATTCAAGATCATCTCCATATCAAACACAAAAGACTCCACAAAAAGGGCATAAAACATCCCATAAAAGAAAATTATAAGACATAGGAACTGAAAGATAAAGAAAACAGAACTACCAACGAAGAAAAAGAAAAGAAAAATATAGATCTATAAATTAAAACAGAAACAATGAAGTTTGAGGATTGTTGCTGGCAAAAAAACGCAAGAGAAAGAGAGTGAGCGGCCAAAAGAGATTTGTGCGAGTTCAAACTTCATGTTCAATCAACCTACTCTTTCATCTCTCATGAGATGAATGTGAAACTCTAATTTTCATTAAAAAAAAAAAAAAAAGAGCATTTTAAAGCAAGCATGATTGATGAATTCTTTTCATTTTTTATTTTTCACTTTGATTTGATCTTATTTATAAGTATAACATTAAATTGAGTTAACTCTAATCAACTTTAAATCATATTTAAACTAATTAAATTATATTAGACTCGATAACTCGTTGATTTTTAAATTATTATATCGATTTTGTATTATCCGAATCAAATAAAATGAAATTTGTGTTATTTAAAAGGATATAAAGAAAATAATTATTAACTTTCATCATTATATACTCCCTAATTAATAGTAAAAAATCATTTGAAGGGAAAGTTTAAACAAATTAGCAGAAAGTTCTTCGTGTGCTACAAATGAAACCTATCAACATCGTAGTATTTAGAATTTCAATATTTGGTTCATCAACAGGACAACAAAAATAAATTTATTTTTAATAATTATCCCACACGAAGTCCTACAATTCTATGATTAATGTGGGTCCAATATATAAACTTATGGAACCATCTGATGGTGACACGTCGGTTCCTTTGAAAAGGGTTAATACTAAAATTACAATTTTGACCGTAAGGTGACGTGGCACCGCCATGTTTTATCTTTTCCGAATGGGTCAAAGCTAAAACCCGTCGGTGCTATAATGTCAAACTTTGGAGTCAACACAACGTGTCATTATTTAAAATATAATTTTAAAAATTATTTTAATATCATTAAAATAAAATTTAATAATTTAAATTCAGTTTATAATAATTAATTAATTTAAACTTCAACCTCACAAAAAAAAAAAAAAAAAAAAAAATTATCAATCATTTTTTAGCAAATTCATTTTTAATGTCATTTATTGTCCTTTTCTTGAAATATTCATACTTATCATTATAAACTATATAAAAGATATGTATTTCTATTGCCACTATATTATTATTTTCTAATAAATTAATTTCATAGTGCCCACATCATTATAAATTAATATACACTAAAAAAAAATACATCTACATCATTTAAATAATATATGTATTTTATATCGTATTGATTAAGTATCTGATACGATATTATATAAATATATTTTAAAATTAAAGTGTCAATATTTTATAATTAATTAAGTTATTTGTTATAAATGTTTTTGTGAGAAATTTAATGGATATATTCAAATAAAAATTGCATCTAAAATCATAATAGTAATGAATACCCTATGTTTATTTTTAATAATAAAATTATTTAATTATTTAAATTTATACTATACTAAAAAAATCTACAATTATTTGTCCAAAACAAGATCTTCAATAAAAGAAAGAAGTTGTATTCTAACTACCTATTATCCATTGAATTATCATTAACTCAAGAATTCATTGAAAGGACAAAACTATCATAATAATTAATTGATGGCAATCCAATTAAGGATCAAAATCACATAATAATCACCTTTTTAAACATCTAATCTAGCCCAATATAAAAGACAATATTAAGTGCAAATGACAAAATCAATTAAGGCCAAATGGACATTGAGAAAGGAACAATGCCCCACAATTGAAAGGAACAATGCCCCACAATTGAAAGGTAATGTTCAAAAGGATCCAAATCCAAGTGTAAATTGATTAGTATTGTGCTCTTTTTAATGAGTTGTATTTTCAAAAACCTTCTTCAAGAAAATATCTTCAATTCCTATTCGGTTGTTTTTTATTAAAAACAAAAATCATTTTTTTAAATTATAATTTTCATAATCTTGTATAAGATCGACATATCTCAAAACTGTAACAAAATTTTGATGGAGACCAATTCATGTGTATTAATTGAAATTTTGATAAAGACTAGTATGTTTCTAAACTGAAAATTTCATGAAAATTTTTAAATCTATAAACTGATATTTAATGACAATTTAAAGGGACTATCAATTCTATAAACTGAAATGTTGTTTGAGGGATTTTGCATGTCTAAAAACTATTAAAACTAATGAAATTTATTGGAGAATCATGATTAGTCATTTACTTGAAGAATTTGAAGAATCATGTATGCTCTTATTGAGAAGAGTTGCTATTAATGAGGAGCTTTTTTTTTATGAAAGACTGAAAAAAAAGATGATGTTGTTAGTCTTTCAAGACGAATGTTTAAACGAGCTACAGATAATGTGAAGACATAGAGAGAGAAGTTTCAAGATTGCAAAAAATCTCCAACAAAATTTCAAGGAGTGTTGAAGATAATTGAGATTTTGTAGAAGATATTTCTACAATAATTGATTTGTTAAAAAGGAATGGATATCCTGTTTTAAGGAAAGGAAGTATGGGAGGGAATCTTGATTAAATGTGTTAGTTATCGACTAGAAAACTATTTTTCTCTATAAAAGGGTGGTTGTTATGCAGGAAAAGAGTGAGAGAGTATACAGAAAATAAAGAAGAAGAAGAAGAAGAAAAAAAAAAGAAATATGTTTTTGTATAATATTTTTAGTTTTATAATTTATGAAGATCATCATCTAGTATCAATGGAATTTATCTTTCTCTCTTCCTCATTTATTTTATACTCTGTTTTCTTTGCTATGAGTTTTTTGCCATATTTGTGATGTTGATGTTTAAGTTTCTGTCACTTTGTTTTAAGTTAAAAACTCTTTTTCCCATTTTTCTAATAGATCTGCAATGGAGGCCAAGGCGAGGATGAAGCTGTCCCATTTATTTCCTGTTTGATTTTCTGAGTTTATGGGTTTTGTTTTATTTTTTGGTTTCTTGTTTGATTTGAAGTGATTGTTGTGATGATCGCTGGTATGTGGTTTGGAGATGGTTGGAAAGAATTTGTTCAAAATTATGACTTGCGTGTTGTTGATTTTGATTATTGGTATGGGATGTGAAAAAGTGAGGGAAAAATCTGAAGAAAGAGAGAGAAAGAGCCAAATTAAATTTCGTTTTTTAGATTTTTTGCTAAATTTCCATATGGAATCAAGTGTAATTATGCTAAATTAAAAAACAAAATTATTGGATTCAATTGCACTACGTCACTGTTTGGCTGAAAAGGAAAAAATAATTTTTTTTAGGTGAGAAGCTGATTTTGACTTAGTTTATAGTGTTTGATAAATATCAAAATTAATAAAAATAATCATCTAAATAGTTAAAATTCAACTATTTGGATAAGTTAGAAATTGAAACTTTTCAAAAAAACTGAATTTTAGATTAAACGCGTAGCTAATTTTAAAAAATTAATAGACAAAAATATTCTCATGAGTTTATAAGCAATTTTTAAATTGTATTTTACTAAATACAAACATACACTTAATTATTTTTAAAAATATCACTTTTAGAAAAATAACTTTTCTTCATATCAAAAATTATTTTTATAAGTTGTGTCAAATTAGGCCTATATCAACGGCATTAGCGATATAAATCCTAAATTATTAATACGTAAATTTTAAATTCCCTTTTATCAAATTTTTTTTATAAACTGAAATAAAATTCAAATCACATAATATTTTTTTTATACTTTGCCCTTAAAAATATGAGTACACATTTAATTTCAAATAATTTTCATTATTTATATATATATATAATAGTATTTATTTCATGTGCATGAAATAATAATAATAATATTATAATTTATTATTTATTTATAGTCTAAAATTAAAAATAATTAATATTTTTTTATGTTTTCATATTAACTTTATATTGAAAGATAATACATTATTTTACCTAATTGATTAATTAATTATAATACTATAAAAATTAACTGGTAAAAAAGTTCAAATCGAATTTCACAACCATGACATGTATATTAACTTGTAAGTAGGAACTTCTGTCTATGGGAAGAAAAAAAAAAACCGCTACTGTTGTCTGACATAGACTTACATCCTGCCGTGGCTATAAGCTTTATCTATAGATCAAAGAAATGAAACAGTTCTCCATACGCGTGGAGACGACAGAACCGTAAAGCACCAAAAATTCCAATCTGGGTCCTTCTCTTTTAGCCTCTACTTCAATCTTCTATTGATATTTTCTGCCAATTTCTTCACTTTCCCATAAAACTTTTATCCGTTACTCTGTTCTTTTTTTGGCAGAGCTTGTTGGGGGTGGGTGTGGACTGTGAAGTTGGCTTCTTTTTTATTTCTTCTTCTTCTTCTTCTTCTTGTTTTTAATATTTATAAATTCCCCATTTTTTTAATTTCTTTCTTCTGTTGGTGACTGTCTCTAGAACATGTGGGGTTTTATTCTTTGCCTCCTAAACAAAGGCAAATGTTAATCTTTTCTGGATCTGCAGGCGTAATTTTGGGGTACAATATGGGGCATGTCTATTTATAGTTTTTTTTTTTTTAATCTTCTTGGCATCGTATCACTTTCCATTTCCTTAACTTTACTGAGATTTTTTTTTTTTTTAAGTTGACTTCAATTTCAAAAGTGTTGTTTAGGAGGGCTTTGTTTTTTCAGTCAATAGATTAAATGGTGTACTTCATTAGCTGCTATTAGAGTATATATAGGAGTAAGAAATGGGATCTAGTAATGGGTTTTATTCTGGGGAGTTCAAATTGGATGATAAGTGGTTGATTGATCCTAAGCTTCTCTTTGTCGGTCCAAAGATTGGAGAAGGTGCTCATGCCAAAGTATATGAGGGAAAGTAAGCCAAACCTTTTTGGGGTTCTTTGTTTTCATTTCTTTATTGCAGCTCTTGATCTTTGATTACTTTATTATTGTACTTTCTCAGATTTATAGTCTGAACCCAATCTTGTTTTTTGGACATCTTCTATTTTTCTTGCTCAATTGAGAGAAACCATTGCTTAAATTTTCAATATTTTTTCCCCAATTCTAATATGCCTGCTAATCATATCATTTGACACAATTTACTGGTGATTTTATAAAATATGCAATTTTTTGTTGTTGTTTGTAGTTAAGACTTAAGATCACCTGATAAATGTTGACTTAATTTATGCAGTTATCTCTTCCACTGATTTTTATATTTTTATATTTTTTAATAGGTATAAGAATCAAAATGTTGCTATTAAAGTTGTTCAAAAAGGAGAAACCCCTGAAGACATTGCCAAGAGAGAAGCAAGATTTGCAAGAGAAGTTGCAATGTTATCTAGAGTTCAACACAAAAATCTAGTGAAGGTACTATAATCTCAGCATTAACTTTTCAATTACAGAAATTTATAATGCCTTTTTACTATACTTAAAGTTAAGTTGTTTATTTTGGTGGTTGAATCCCATGTCTTAGCCAACAATTGTTGAAGTGATCCTATACTTAATAATAGGATTGCTTTGTGTTGCCAGTTTATCGGTGCTTGCAAGGAACCTGTCATGGTGATAGTAACTGAGCTTCTATTAGGTGGTACATTGCGCAAGTATCTGCTAAACATGCGACCAAGACACCTGGAGATGCATGTAGCAATTGGATTTGCACTTGATATTGCTCGTGCAATGGAATGCTTACACTCCCATGGAATTATTCATCGTGACCTAAAACCTGGTAGGGTAAAGTTACATTTTATGGTCATTGAACTTTTAAGTATATTAAGTTTGAATGGTCAGCATTGAGTTTGAGGCTTGTGTACTACCTTACTAGTTCAAGGACAGTTTGGTGGACATTGGCTATATTTGGACTTTGAGTCTCTAGGTTTTTTACCATTATGCTAATGTTGGACTGACTTATAGAATGGAAGAATTTCTGTAGCATATCTATAGAGGCTTATCAGAATCAGTATTCTATCATTTGTCTTTTTATAAATTGAACATAAATGGCACATGTCTTGTATACTTTTGTCCGATACAGCATGCATTAGTTGTTCAAAAATTGTGGTGAAACTCATCCTTCCTAAGCACCTGACATTCGGAGAGTTAACTCCTGTGATATTCTAGTTCCATATATGATTTTTTTTTGTCCCAACAACTTCATCCAAATATCCCTTTGGTGATTAGGTTGAGACAGTGACAAACTTATAAAAATTTCCATATGCTTTTGCATGCAGAAGACAACAAAAACCTGGTCAAAATCCAATTTTATAATGTTGTCAAATGTTCCCAGTTTATAAGATCTATTCATGCAAATGTTCCAGTTGAATTGCATAGCAGTCAACCCGAATTCCATGTTTCAGGCAATAAGTATGCCTGTGCATTTGAATGCTCTAATTACCATAATTTGTTCTGGTTGTCTACTTCTAAGTTGTTTCTCCTATGATCATTTCCCTTTTCTATTTACAAGGGAAATAAAGTTGATATAGTTTTCATTTGCTTGAATTTACCCTCTGTTCATCAATGACAAAAGGAAAAGCATATACTTCAGTATTTCATATATATAACTGGCGCATATTTTCACATAATTTGTGCTTCTGCATAATATTTGTTAGATAAATTTGAATTGTGTATCTTACGCTTGAAGGTAAAATTCACATCTACTTGATAGAATGGGTAATATTTAGGAGAAATTAAGTTTTGATATTGTCCATGTGGTTTTGTCCTGTGTAATTGGCTAATTACGCTGTAAATGTTTGATTAGCATTGCAAGGCACTCGAGAATGAGGCATTATGGGAGGTTTCTAATTTACCTTCTCATCTGGCTATTTCTGGGAATGTTTTATGTTGGCAATCACTTCATAAAGACTTTCTTTTTGCCGTGCGGAAATGGTTCTTGAGGAACATTTAAAGTCTCACCCTAAAAAGAAGGGGAAATAAATAAAAGAATGAGCTCAATCCCAGGCATAGTGGAAAAAACTAGTTTTAGCAGATTTTGGCTGTCTGAAATTAGATCTTTTTTGAAGATGTAGTCCTAGACCAAATGGAATGGAGGAATAGAATCCTTATCTCAACTAGTTTGTGTGTTGGCTTATTTGAGGTTGAGGATTGATGTCAGAAATTTTACATATTTTTTCTTCTCACTACTTACAGTGCGAGTCATATTGGATTGTTATATGTAATTGTGATGGGCATTCACAAGCAATAATTACTTTTATTATGGATTCATTTTTAAGGTGATGTGGATATTTTTTTGGGGAGTTGGACATTTGTTCTAAAGCTTCTAAATCACAGTTTTTCTTAAAAACTTTAGGCAGTAACATGTATACTTGTTGGAATTAGGCAATAATGATGATGTTGATGAACTTAATTCCTGTCCTTTTTACAGAGAACTTGATCTTGACTGCAGAGCATAAAACAGTTAAACTTGCAGATTTTGGTTTAGCCAGAGAAGAGTCGTTAACAGAGATGATGACTGCTGAAACCGGGACATATCGTTGGATGGCTCCAGAGGTATTAGATTTGATAATTGAGAAGCTTTAGGATTAATATTTATTTTCTATGTTGGCAATGGGTGTTCCATTTTTAAACACTGGTTGTTAACCCTCAATTTGGTGACAGCTTTACAGCACTGTCACATTAAGGCATGGTGAGAAAAAGCATTATAATCACAAGGTGGATGCTTACAGCTTTGCAATTGTATTATGGGAGCTCATTCATAATAAATTGCCTTTTGAAGGCATGTCAAATTTACAGGCAGCATATGCAGCTGCTTTTAAG